>JAQIXX010000110.1:0-94650 GCA_034700605.1 Willowsia nigromaculata | reverse complement strand
TCCGATCTGACATCCCGTGCAGTATGGATCTTTGCAAACTGGGACGATCGATTGACCATTGTCAGTTTTAACTCTGCTGTAACTCACATAAGGAGACTGACCAGGCAAATGATATCCAAAACCCGCGTGGTGTGGAGCTCCAAAAAACGGTGGCCGGAAAGCGGGATTCATGTGGTCAAACGGTGGATAACCCGCAGCTCCAAGGCTTGATAGCGCACTCAATCGCTTGTTGTATTCGGCTGCAATGGAAGCACTCCCAAATTGTCCTTGCTGAAGCACTTCCAATCCCGAGCGAATGATTGGCGATGATCCCTGATCGGGCTGTTGACTGGCTGAAGAAGATTTAATTTCTGAAGTTGCCGAGCCACCATGTCCACTTCTCTTTGAATCGACAACAGAAATCTCCTTTTCTGGTGGTGTGGATCGAGGGTTTGGTGTTTTCACTTTCGGAGAACTACTTGCACTACTTCGCGAGTGGGAAGATGATGAACTGTGTTTTGTCGACTTTGGTAAGCTTTTCTCCGAATTTCTGTCGCTCGAAGTGTCTTTGGATGGCTTACTGATTTCATATGGCCTAAATGCAGGCGATGGATTTGCACTAATAAGCACCGGGCTACTTTTACCACCACCATTTGACTTGGTTGAGGGGCTGTGGTTGAAAGGAGACACTGAGGAACCCCCACTTTTTGGTCGATGATTGCTTGCACTACCACCACTGCCACCATTAACCGATTCCTTGCTGCTGTTGTTGTTGTTCAAAGCATCCTTATTATTTGATGAGGATGATTCTGATGAGGATTCGGACTTTAAGCTTGACTCACTGCAAGTAGACAACTTCCTCTTGCCTGTGTCAAAAATTGATTTGGCAGATGGGCTATCCGATCCAATTTGGCTGCATGTTTGCGCGAGGAGCGCTAATGGGGAAACTTTGGAATCCAGCTACAATCGAATTTATAATAAAAAATTATCAACTGCATGCCAAAAATTATTATTAAAATAAAACAGAATGAGAGAATATTCTTACCGGTGAAGATAATGGGGACATATAGTCCGGTTGAAGATACTGATTTGGGCCGGATCCCAACATGTTTGTATGTCCTTCCAGCTCCAACACAACCATTTGTAAACCAGATATTTCTATCTGAAACTTGATATTCACAAATTTTGCACGTTTTTTAATAATTTGTTTGCTCTTATCTTCTTGAAACTCATCAAGATTCACTCAAAATGTCAAACAAAATATTGCACTACATGTACTCGTAACATTAGTTTGAACTTGTTATTATCATAACACCAAGAGAAAATGTGAGCGTAGTTTCCTCCCAGAGAACAAGATCGACACTGGCGAGGCTCTCCACACTGAGCTCAGAGTAGACAACACTTGCACAGCCAGAATAACAACTCACCCCAACAAAGATGCTCGTTTGCTCTTCTCACAGCGCAAGCTAAACTGAAACTTCTTTCGTCTCTTTGTAGTTTCATGTAATAGTGCAACTTATGCAATAGTATCTTCAGTAACAAAGTAACAACACTTCTACTTGCTTCCTCTATTTTCAAAAAGGTTCCTTTTCAAACAGCATAAGAGCAAAACGCAAGCAGCAACCACATCATGTTATCCCCTACTACCCTTTCATCTATCTATGAGCTCGGGAAAGGATTGATGATACGTATTACAAGTTGGTACATGGGCTAAAGCCTTCTTTTCAGTTTTCACAAGTCGCAAGTATAGTACATTTTGCTGAGTAAATGTATAAAGGCGATGATGATGACGGTGTGAAGTTGTGTTTTCACGTTTTCTGTCTGTCTTCACTACAGACACTTTTCACAAAGGATCCCAAAACATAAGCACATTATAGCAATAGGTTTTCTGGAAAAAAGGTAGAACAAGGTAAAGGTCCTTTTTTGCTTGTCATGTTATTTGCCAGTGTGGACTCGACTGTGGAAAAGGAATGGTGGTCGGGTTCATCTGATGTCTGGTGGTGGTGAATGAAGTGTAGTGAATATTACATTGCGCTTGTTGAAAGCACCAGAGTAATACTTCCTCTTGGATTGATTTACACTGTTTCACGTCCACACACGAGCAATCTTTTCTCTCCTTTCCATTTCCTTACACAGCGAAGCTAATAGTACTATGAATTTCTCTTGGAGTGATGATGAATGTCACGGCACGGGGAACAGAAAACATTACTTTGGTTGTTGCTAATGCTGCTGTTAGCGCTCTCTTTTGGGATTTATTGCAAGCTTAGTTTTCCTCTCTCTTTGTCGGTTAGTCAAAAAAGCATTCCTCTCTACATTTTTTAACATCATAAAAATCATTCCTTATGGCGTGGATGCATTTTCAGAAAATTAATTGTTCCATTATTAATATTCAATGTGTAAACCATGCAAAATCCTGGATTTGTGCTGAAGGCATGCATGCCATATGCTGAGCCTCGACGTGTAAAAAAATGAATAATCACCTATACTGTATTGCATTCGTTTGAGTGTGAGTCATCATTGTCCCTATCATCATATCGTCATCCTTCCTAATCATTATGTCGTGCTTATGCATTCCTTCAACAAATTATTTATAACTCCATGTCTTCTATAATAATTGTATATCAATTCTATATTTCTGCTGTCCTCTGCTGACAAAACATTAAAAACATGCATTAATCATCATCTACATAGATGACATATGACGTTATAAAAGGGTTAAAAAAATAAAGTATGCAGATGCGTGGTATATGAACTCATATAATTTATCTTGTGTCTTTTTAGTTCCAGACACGGTTCGTTTACACTTTTGAGACCTAAATCATTCTTCTCCGCAATATGCTGATTCGTTGAGATAATGACACAGTTTCCTGATTCCAGGGACCTTTAGTAGAGCAATGTATTATTACTATAAGGCAAAGCTATATGTATGCATTATGTAAGTTTTTCCTTTTGTAGAGTCGGCTTTCTATGCATATCTGCTTGTTTTCTGCTTGCATCATCATAATGTGCATTAGCAGCGGCACTAAAGAATACAGAAAGAGATGCGACGTGACACCCGAACCACCACAAAACATGACCGTTTTTTCAACGAGGGATTTTGACATTTTTAATGGGAAAGTTGTTGTAGTAAAAAAAAGTTGGCTGTTGTGTTTTTATTTATACTGATATTTTATTTTCTTACGACGATGGCAAACTAGCATAAATACACCATATCAAATTCCTTAAAAACCACCACCACCCCCTTAACCGAATCGTTTGGCATATGAATGACATAAGGTTCCCTTTCCGCAGTCTCTGAAATACACATAAAAACTCATGCATGGAATAGAGAAGCAGATGGATCTTTGATATGTATTATGCATGCACGGATCATCATCATGATGAGTTGAGAAAATTTTCACCAGGTCATTGTAATATTGTTGTTGTTATTATTATTGCCCTTCTCACTCACATCACCATTCGCATCTTTCTTCCTCTTCATAATCATCAGTCTCCTCTGACATCATTAATCTTGATCAAAAAGTGGAAAATTTATTGATCACTGGTTGAAAAGTTTATTGTTGAATACACAATATGAACCATGAAGTGTATATACGATATACGTTCTTGCAAGTAAATCGTCAGTAAAGTTACATAGGTGGAACTGTGCTAGCGTGTCTTCTTTGTTCATGCCGCGGATTGATGATGGTGGTGAAAAACAAGAAAATGATGATGACATGACTAAAATATCAGTAATGATTTTGTTTACTGTATTTACTTTCAAAAAGATAGAGTAAGAGTAGTACTTCTAGAAATCAAAGATGATGATGTATTGATTTATTTACAATATTTAAAAGATACATTTACAAATGGTTAATGTACAAATGTGTAATGAAATTAACACGTTTTAGGAGGTGTTAACTACGTTATTAATCCATTCAGTAAAGAAGGAAACCTCCGTGTACACACCTGGATAGTTTGGCCTGAGAAAAAATGAAGAAAAAGTGTGTGAAACTCACGAAACTTTGAACCTGAATAAGAATAAATAGGTTTGTGAACCTTACCGTGCACATCCAGTGCCCCATGATACAAGACCACAAAGAAAGTTGGTACTTCCAGTATTGCACATCAGAGGTCCACCAGAATCACCTAACAATGAATTATAAAGTACTGATTGCTGTCGTATGTAGGTTTTCTAAACGTTTCCAAAATCTCGGGAATTTTACCTTGGCAAGCATCCTTTCCACCTTCTCCGAGAAGACCGGCGCAAATCATGGAGTCAACGATTCTTCCACCTCCGTACGCTGTTCGGCATTGCTCATCGGGAATGTAAGGAACTGTGACCTTGAGAAGTACAGGGCTTGAGGCTCCACCTTCTGAAATACGTCCCCATCCAGCGGCGGTTGTGTTTCTTGTGGGAGCAAAGCCTGCTGCTGGCAAAGATGCTGGTTGAACAAACTCGTTGAGAGTGAAAGGTTCTGAAACTTTCATCAGGGAAATGTCGTTTTCGTAAGTTCCTCTGAAATCAAACATTTAGCAGCATTGTAACTAACATGTCTCATAAAAAATAATAAAATCAAAATGGTGCATGAAAATCTTACGGTCTGTATGAAGGATGATTTACAATACGTTGCACTGTGCGTCTTTGTTCAGTGCCTTCCTCGACATTCATGTTGTGATCACCGGCAACTAAGGTATAATCAGTGACACTGCCTTGAGTACAATGGGCAGCAGTTACAACCCACTCAGCATTGACCAGATTGGCACCACAACTGTGGGAAGTTCTCCGGATATCGATCATCCATGGGTATTCTCCCTTGTTGGCTTCAACACCTCCAACAATCAGCGTCGACGCATCGCGTTGAGGTAGAGCTGTATAAAGTAGAATTCAAACCATCAATCAAAGATTACGATAAGTCTTTTCAGTTATGTTAGAAAATGTAAGGATCTGCACTAACCGTTGGACAGTGCAATTGAAGCTACTGCTACCAAGAATAAAAGGACCGCTTGCTTTGCCATTTTTAGTTATCTCGTAATAATGTTAGTAGACTGTTCAGTTGAATCTTAGGATGAAACTTTTCTTTCACAATGTTCAGTTAAAAGTTGAACTCTGTTATGATTCCATTGCTTGAAAACCGTCGTATTTATATGAATTAATTTTTATGTATGCAGGTGGTATATTTTAATCAGTTCATAGTTTTCCATACTAAAATAATAAAATGAACTTGAGTCGTTCAGTTTTTTTTACAAAGTCTGGAGTAGATACGGATTTACGCAAATATTTATTCCTTTGAAAAACGTTGACCCTCTAAATCCAATAGCATCCTTTTATTCACATGTATCCAACAGGAAATACTCAATCAAAAGCCAACAAACTTCAGTTTTGAAATTAAATGGAGAATCGAAAAGTGTAATGCATGAACAAAGTGTTGAATCAATAGTTCGGTAATTTGTTTATTTAAATAAGTAGATCTCATTCATTAGCAATCTATTATCAATGAGGTAAATAATTTTCATTAATGTAGCGTAACATCAGGTTTGACTGATAACGCTACCAAATTTTTATCAATCTGTGATTATGACAGGTTTGAATGTTGGATGATTTGCTAAAAAATTAAAGTTGATTGAATTGCATCGAAAATTGTTATAACACAAGTTCTTATCTCATGATCATAATATGACGATACAAATTAGTTGAAGGAAAATTTGCGCATCACGTTACAGTACAGCTTCCAAAAGGCCATAGCCTACAGTTTGATGAACGATATGATGATATTCAAGATCACCGATGCTATACATTTTGCCAAGCCAAGCAATTGTAAAACTGCGATTGTACTGCATTTTTTCTGTTTACCTTTAGATGTTTGTAGTTCACTCTTTATTGTTGAATGATAGATAAATAAATAAATACCTTCGGTTTGTCGGTTCCAATTCAATAACATTTGGTTCATGTGGAGAAGGCGTTGACACTATAAATTCTTCCAGCAAACATTCAAATAAACGCATTGTCAGTAGTTAAATATTTTTTCTTTACTTCAGATGGAAATCAGTCATGAGATATTAAACATACATTTTCCGTAAACACACGGCTACTTCTCGTAACGCAGTGGTATGTGAAATGATCTTTGTCACTTCTTTGTTCTTCTTGTGTGCTTACAATTTGGTTGTCTCTCTATACTTCGTTCTCTCCTCATTTTGTAGTAATGCATGTTTTTGAAAGCATGTTTTACTATTCTCTTTTGTCTATCTTTACTATCATCATAAACTTAACCAGTAACAAAGGAAAGGTGAATGACAATTTTTACCTGTTGAAAAGAATGGAGAAAATGTTATCGCTTTTATGTTCGAATCGAACTTATTTGGCTACTGTTTCAAGTTTCAACTATGCAGCTAACAATTACAACAAGAGTAAGAATTCTCATAAAGAGGTTGTGGAGTACAAAAAGAAGTGAGCAACCTCATGAATCTTGTGATAAAAAGGGTGACAGGTGAAACTACATGTTCACTTTGTTTAGGAATGTATGTTAAAAGTGGAAAAAACTGGGCGAGTCCTGCGAACTACTCGATTACAATTATTGCTATTACTACCGTTCAAAAGTATTCTATCCAACGCTAGACAACCAGGGTAAGAATATTGTAAATTCAATTTGCATGATGACGTTATTGCTACCAAACGAATTGAGATAATCGTAAAAAAGAAATTCTACCAAAAAATGTTAGTAAACTTTATACCAATGTACTCATTTCATTCAATTCTAATGCTCATGAAAACTGACATAAGAGGTTTGAACAGTTGGAAAATTATTGGCTCGAAATTTTATTGCTTGTGTTCAGGTTTTATAAAATAGTAAAAGAATCCTCCTCATTACCATAAATTACTTTGAAAAAGGACATGTGACATGGGATTTTCAATTCTAAAATTCAACAGTAGCTGAATGTGTGAATGTAGTACGAGTGGTGCAATAAATTAGGGTGTAATTGGTCACTCACTCATCAGCGTCAGCATCAAATGCGTAAATCTAATGGCAGAGTACTCAAGAATGATACAGTGGCAATGAGTCACAATGGGCAATCAAAATGCAAAACAAAAATAATATACTTGAAAGAAATTTTCTCTGTTTATATTTGGTCACCGACAAGATTGCACCCTATAAAGGGAGTGGCAAGATATATCGCCAGTGATGATGTTGATACATTACCAAAGCGCAGATCACTCTGATGAAAATCTGTATTGGAAGACAACATTTTTTAATAAGAAACAGGGGAACGGCACTTTCATAGCTAATGTCTTTTAATGCTTTTCTAGATATCGGATCTAGTCGTTCAAACTGAAGCATTTTTTGAACTTATGGAATACATGAAATAATATAGTAAGCAGTTAAGTCGGTTGAAGAAGGAAAGGGTGTTGTTGTAAATTTTTAGGGGGTTGGACACTTTTTCTTCTCTAATGGCAATTAGTGACATGATTAATGACCACAAACAAGTCTCATAATATATAATGCTGGGCATGTGTGCTTTCTCTGCAGGACACTCGCACGGTGGGATGGCAATATGAAAAGCGGGAGATGATGATGTTGAGTCTAGTAATTTGGAGTCTATAGATTTCTCTCCCTTTTTTCTGGAGGAAACAGCAATAAATACTAATCCCACGCATGCATCATCACTGCTGCTACTCTTGGTCGTTGTGAGTCGTGACCGCCTGAAAGAAAAGCAAAACCTTCACATATAGAAACTTTTTTTTTGTGGAGCTGAGTGCCGGTAAGATGAGCTCACAGCTCGGGTTTTAACCTAACAACCTAAATGGACGGCAAGTGAGTTAAGTGAAACGCATTAAGTCAAAAAGAATGACTTTGTTTTTGTGAGCACCGCTCAGAGCGACGCTCAAAACACATGCATCAAACAAAAATGCGTGCAAAGAGAGATTAAGGAGATCATGGTACATGATGCATTGCATGCACATTTTTTGGGACCCTCCTCCTACTCCAACCCTCCACCATCATCGTCATCAGTGTCGTTACTGTTGTCGGCAATAATGGAGGTGCTTATGGGCATGTCTACACATGTTGAAATAGATTTGTTCGGGTTTTAGCTGGTAACTTCAAGCTTTATTCTATAATTTTTTCCTGTGTAGATTCAATTTTAGCTCAAGTCAAAATAATATGATATTATGATTATGGAGCATGCATGCATTTCTCGTTCTAGTTTTTATGTCGTCGTTACACACGTTTGGAGGTTGGTTATTAGAAACATGCTCGTAAATCGTGATATTATTAACGTAGTCTGTTTTTGGGCACGGATCGACTCGTCACAGTTTATAGGCAACACAAAACTACATTATTTCGGCCATGTACTGTACACGTTAATAGTTTAAATATCATGGACTTTTGCTCCATCACAGCATTTTGCTTATTGAACTTCAAGAATGTTATGCTTCAAAAGAGATAAACAGACCGTAAATAACGAAGTGCTTGTTTAAAAATATGTTTCATAACTGACTCGACTGGCCAATACTGGACAAAAATTCCTACATCAGCGGACATATCAAAGTTTTCCTGGTTAAAATTGATCCAAACATTAAAGTTCATTTTACATGTAATATGTGTACACTAAATTTTTAATTTGCTTGCTAGAACTCGTAATTCCTTCATTATTTTTTTGTCAAAAATCTATAACTTACTATAAATATAGCCCTCAAATACTTATAATGAGTTTATGTTCTAGACATTTGTAATGTCCCTAAGCAAAGTTACATTTAGAACTGTTATAACTTTCAGGAATGTCTAAAAATGTTATTGACTTTTGAGAAACTTGATGGTAATATTAAAATAAAAATGACAGAAATTGTAAAGTTTGTTCTCCTTTTTATTATAAAAATATCAAGCATTTATTTTTCTACTTTTCTTCATGCTAAGAAATCAAAGAAGATCAAGATAAGATCTATGATTTGTTTTCTATGTAAGCAATTCATTTACAAGTAGACCTGCAATCATTTCTGCTTGTTCCGTTGTCAAATTTCGATCTGTGTCTACCCTCTCTTCCATGTCACCCAAGAACTCTCCATCCCCAAATTGAATTGTCTCTTCATCTTCTTCCTCGGACATCAACATATTATCATTAAGATTTCCTAGTGTTGAAAGGGTAGTTGTTTGTACATCTTCTTGGTCCTCTTCTCCCTCTTTTTTCAGCTTCCAATCTTTACAGCCGCAATACTTTCTCTGTCCGCATTTCTTTTTGGCCTTTTTGTTCAATTTCAGTTTCTCTCCCTCGCCACTCTTCTTCTTTTTGTGTTTTAAAGAGCTTGCATCAAATGAAAAGTCCTGGGCTAATGCTCCAATGTTTAATTTTTTCAAATGATTAGCATCTTGTTCTGGTCTCCAGGTTTCTCCTGAAATTTCTGACCGTACAGCAGTGCATGGTCTAACAATGATTTTTCCTGCAGCACTCATCTTGCTCAAGTGATATTTACTAATTTTCCTCCCTTCTGCCTCTACAAATTCCTCGAATTCTTTAATGCCTCCCATCCGTGGAGTGAAGAATTCGGAAAGAAATTTTGCAGGATCTGGAGGTAATACCTGTAACAGTTTCTTCACGGCCAAAGAAATGATTGCCTGTATTTCAGGGTGGCTGCCCAGATACTCGTAATTTTCCTGGCGAACCCGATTCTTCATCTTTTCAAAATTTTCTCTCCTTTCCTCAGAAATTGCTTTGTAGTCAAAGTTGGTAGTGCCATGAGGGTGGAGCCAAGCACGGTTGTCGAATCTAAGCGAGAATGTGTGCCTAAGTTGGTACATACGACTGAGACGCTCTTCATCTTGAATGCGTTTTTTCCAAGCCTCCAAAGAGTCGTATGTTCGAGAGCAAGAGGAGTCAAAACTGTCATCAAAGCTTGGAGGGTCTAGGTCGTCTTGATCCTGAAACGTAGAATCTATAAGGTCTTTGAGGTACTGTGGGGCCACTTTGGAAGGTGCTACGTCTCCGTACATGCCATATTTATCACGTATAATGAGTAGCTTATCTGTTTCCAGAAAGATGTCTGGGTCAGTAGTTTTGGTTGTTCGACTTGTGAATGACATTTTTGCAGTTTTTTTATTTGCAAATAAAAATAAGTCAATATTTCCCTTTTTTTAAATTTTTTTATCATATATACTTTTATTGTTTCGTTTCAATTTTCAAAACCATTTTTTTATACATATCTATTTTTGTATCGACGTGACGTGTTTAGGATTTGTCAATATATTTTCTTTTCCTCGGTGATTGTAAAAAATGTACCTACGATATCACGTTCACGTGCATTTCTATATCCAGTTCATCAGAGTGAAAAATGAATGGGCGTGGAGAGTCCATTCATTTCCTCATCATCACGACACAGCTTTTTATGTTGCTGCTAGTGTGCTGATAATGATCGCATTGATGGTGATCTTCATCAAGTACATTTATCCATGTAGACTCATGGAACAACTCCGTTTGGTAATATGTCATCATATGCGTCCGATAGATGGGTGGTTCCAAACCAGAAATATGGGCAATATATTACATTCCCCTTTTTATTTTATCTTCCAAACTTTTTGACTGCCTTTTCGACAGGTATTATTAGGAGGACCATACATACACGTCTTTGTATGGAAGGCACGATGATGAATTATTACTTTCGTTTTCCGTTTTTTACCATTACTCCTCCAGTTCAGAATTATGAGTTCTGCCCGCTGCTATGCACTTTTCCCTTATCACTATTAATAAAAATGACGCTGCTGTAGCCGCTATACAATAATATACATTTACATGCGTTTGTGCTCTTACATTTTTTAGCAGATTTGACGCTGATGGGATGTAAGCCTTCAAGAACGAGAGGAAGAATCCATTACTCGGAGTTTGGACTGTGAATTGAAGGGGAAAGTAGATACATGATTTTCAAAAAGAATAATAAGTTATGTACACGCACACGAGACAGGCAACTGTGTGTTGCTGGAAAACTAACTGAAATTAACTTGGTTGAAATTGGAGAGAGGAAGGAAAAATGAAAAATGAGGACTGCTTGTAGGAACGTGTGTAAATTTTATGAGGTTCTCTTGGGTCGTCGGTTTATTCTTGTTATGTTGCTCGTTAGTTTGTTTCTAGTTCATTATCGACTGCATCATATATGTAAAAATGCTGTATATAGATGCAGACAGATATTGTTAGGCGGATAGGTAAAGGAAGAAGGAAGGAAGAAGGGAGATGGCTAATAGTGTGATGCTGCATTTTGATAAGATTTACGTCTTTCTACATGCTAGTGTTTTTGTTGGCAGCGGAGAAAATAAAAGGCACATACTCCATGTAAGCCGTATTTGTCCGTGATGATGATGATGATGGCAGACATAAATTCTCCACAACTAATCGGCCACTGTCAAGAAGAAGAACATTTTCCAGAGAAGAAAGGGTTTGTGTGATGGTGTGTGGTGGAAAACGACTGTTTTACTATAGTTGAGGTTTGACAAGCCGCCATGCTCAAATAGCTGGCAAACCATAACGAAGTAGTATAGTGGATGAATTCTAAACTACACTAAACATTCATTTTCACGGGAAGGAATATGAGCGAAGAGGAGTGGAGTCATTGATAAATGGATCACTTTATTCATATATTTTTGTTCTTTCTTTTATGTATATTTTCTTTTGAAATTGGGGAAATGAATAATAACAGCAATGAAATGAATGTTTATAAGTACATCATTGCATAAAAAGCTTACAAAAAATGCATTAGATTCATAGAACATAATGTAAGATCATGTCACATTCTGCGGCTTATTTATTTTTAAGAACGAGAGGTCCTACCACCTCTTCTTACTATCCTTTCTGCATAAAGTCCAGCTGCGGATATCTTTCTTCCGATAGATGCAGGATCATTATTAGTGCTTCCAGGAACAGGACTGTCTACACGGCAAGTGTTGTAACGTAAGAACACGAATTGGTTCCTGTCAAATCCTAAAGATTTTGCATGATCTTCAATCAGTCTTTGAGTTTTGCTATCCAATGTTGGAGTTAGCGAGAGCACATTCCATCCTCTTTGGTTGGAGCCTTCCCAACAATTTGCGAAAAATACGAAGCTCTTGTTGTCGGTAAGAGTAACGGTCTGTCTGGAAATATCCGCCAGGCCAGGTGTAGGAAGTGGTACAAAGTCAAATGTACCCTTTTCGTCAGTATATCTCACATCATAGTTGCCAATAATGCCAACTCCAAAACCGTAGACCAATCCTATTCCTGTGGTAGTGTTGACATAATTCTGGAGACACGACTCGTAATTGAATTCAAATTCCCGCATGTTTCCAAACTGCGGATGTCCAGAGGCTATACGATAGAGGTGATATCTACTGCCCGCAGAAATGTGAGGGAGTACAGTGTTGGCCAGCTAAAAATACAATTCATAAGAATCGTTACTTTTTATATTCAAAATTTGTTGCTTACAAAAAAGTTATTTCCTTCTTACCCATGTTGTATTGAAATTCTGCTGAGGTTTGAACTTAACACATGAACCTTCTTGAAAATCTTGAGCATCCAAAGATCTAGCAACCGCAAATACAGTTGCAGAGAGAAAACACAAGGCAAAAATTTTCTTCATTTTTAATATGCACAATTTTTTGTGTGCTCTACACAAAATCAAATTTATGACTGATGAGCAGATCCTTCAATCACTTGGGTATTTTATATATATTTTTATTATTATGATGGTTTGATGTTATAAAGGATCCCTTCGCTGTGACTATGAACATAAAAATGAGAAGTAAGGAAGGTTCAACTTTGCTTTACACTTTAATCTGGGCGAGGTCTTCTTCCGCTTGTGTGTTAAATCGAGAAAAATCAACTGTAATGCAGTGCACATTTGCGATTGAAGTTCAAGGTTCAAACTGTATCAATAGCTTTAATGCTTTTGTCTATGACGGAATGGCATGTAGGACTACTAAATTAATGAGTCTTCCTCATTTGGTTTCCAAATTCCGTTAATTCATCTGATAAAAATAATGCATCTGTTCCAAATACGCATTTTTTCGTACATCCTGCAACGAGAATTCCGCTTTGTAGCAATTTAAGCCAATGGCGAAACGAAATTTTTACACATTTGGAAAACATAGGTAATCAATTTCGCATTCTTCCTGCAATAAAAGTCATAAAGTGAGTACCTTCCACCAACCCTTTGTTGCACTTTATGCTACGATGATTCATCATAGTCATAGGGAACGGATGTATCAATCACTAGTAATCAATTTGCTATCATCGGTGGCGCACTTCCATGAGCAATGCAATACACCTAAAAGACATATTGTGATTAAATGTTGTATATTGTAAGTTAATGCTTGTTGTACACCTATATCCCCCATGCAGCCTCTAATTTGCATGGTTGACTGCACCTCTCGAGTGCTTCCTTTTCCACTGAACCGTTTTTATTTTGGAAGAAGCAATTTTGTTGTTACAGCTCACATATTATGCACACAATTAGTCTAAAATTATATCTTTTAATGAACACAGAACAAAATTATTGCATTGCAATCGGTGTACAAAATAACAATCAACCAAAACTGATAATCTAACATAATTCACGCTGCACCGATGTATGTGGCGTGCGTTTTATGTAGATGTGTCATTGCCATTACACTTGTATGTCAATAAATTGGGCTACATTCGCATTTAGTTGATTTGATCAAATGAATTTAAACTAGACCAATATAATTAACTCAAAACCTCAGCAGCAGCTGTAAAATTATTTGCGTATTTGTTCATGTCTAAACTTTTCTTTTCTGATGGGCTTCACCTGTTCTCAAAATTCTTCAATGTCGACAAACAAAACTATAAAATATTGAAATTTTCAAAAACTAGCAAGCGACAATATGAACTACTTCTAAATTGATGGAAATGTTAAGTTTGACTTTGGTATCCGCAATTACAATCTACATCTCTTTTAACTTAAAATAAGAAGCATTTTTAAGTTTTAAAATTAAAACAAATATACGGCCATAAAATATGTTGCCATTCATAAAGAATATTTTAATTGTTTCAATAATTTTGATACAACATACTACACAAGCAACAGAAAATGCAGCCACAAATTCGGGTGATTACTATTCCTCCCTAATTGGCGTCCAAAGTTTAGCCAAGAAAGAGCAACAAGTTGTAGCAAAGCTACTTCAGTACAAAAGGAAGTTGGAAGAAACAATTGAACTGATTGACTAGTAATTAGTAATCACTAAACTTTTAATCGTTAACTTTGTACATGTATTGTTGTGGTCATTATTACTAATAGAGTTCTCAAAATACTTCTTTGTAGCTATCTGGATGATTATAGCAAAAGTATTCGCACAATCATCAAAAAACATTCAGAGCTCCAAGACAAGTTTTATGAGGAAAAGTACCCAATTTTCGAATCCGACGAAGATTTGCAATGGATTTCTAAACAAACCTCAGCTAACCCATTGATGGTATACAAACTCATACGAAGATTTGCCATTGAATTGACAGACATCCGATTAGATTTGGATAATTCTAACCATCATTTAGGTTCATAATTTCAACAAATCTTCAAGTCAGAACCAATTGGGAAATTGTAGCTGTAATTAATTTATATGTAATCATTTCAATGTAGAGTTAAAAGAATACATTTCCAATTTCTCAAGTACCATGAAAGTCCCCGATATGTCTGACTTGGCAGGAGCCGCCGATGGACTATTGCGTCTACAGGAAACGTATCAGCTAAAAACAAATAAGGGGTGGATTTGTATGAATCATAGCGATTAACGTATTTGAAACAGAAAACTAACTAACTAACTAATTTTTCCACTGCAGATGGGAAATGGTATGCTCTTGCAAAATAACACAGGATGCAAACTTCTTGCATCAGACATGTTCTTCATTGGAGTTCGAGCCATTAATACGGAACTGTGCAAATATGCAACAGGCATAGAATGGTTATATCATGCTTATCAAAAAGTAATGAAAGGAGACAACTCTCTGCCAGAGAAAGTGGTCAAAGGCCAATTGCAAATGGCAAGGACGTTGGTAATGAATGATACGTCTACTGATAGTAATAGATTATGGAGCACACTAACTGACGCTAATGCCATCTTTATCGTCATACGTTTCCCACAGCACAATGAGGAATTCTTAAAGTTCAAATTGGATTCCTCAAACGTCTTTTCAAACCTGGTGAATTCCAACTTTTCAAATATTGCGGAGCTGTTCATTTACCCCTTTGTTCGAGAATATCCATTGGGCTTCATTACCGATAGTTTATTTGACTTGTACAATTTTAATGCTTTGTGCAGAGGAGATCAGCTACTATCACCCGAAGAGACAAAAGACCTACAATGTTGGTACTCCCATATAAACTCACCAGTCAATATCATCAGTCCACTGAAGATGGAAATGTTGCACGGGAATCCACCAGTGTTCCAGGTTTACGATTTGATCTCGGAAAAAGTTATTAATCATATAAAGAGTGCATCACTTCCGTTTTTAGAGCGTGCAAAGGTGGTCAGCTCGGAATCCGGTGGGGTCAATTCTGACATTAGGACATCATCTGCAGCATGGCTTGGCGACAGCAATGGTGATGACGATTTGCTTTTAAAGGTGCCCAAAATAGTGAAGAGAGTAACAGGGCTTGAGTGTGAGTCGTCAAAAGCAGCAGAGGAATTGCAAGTGTCATGCTATGGGTCTGTGGGAGGACACTATATACCTCATTTAGACGCTTTGATTAGTCCAGACGTATATAGAAATTATATTTATTATTTAATATGCATCTTGTTAAGAAAAGAAATAAAGTCCAATCTCACGGTTAAACTATTTATTAGGTAAAATTTACGCCAGAAATGATAGAGGACTTTCGAAGAGGGGATCGTGTTGCAACTGTGATGTTTTACGTAAGTTTTATCATCAATTTAATTGATGTCAAGAAAAGATTTCTCGCCAACTTGATGCATTTCTGCAATTTATTGGTTTGCAGTTGTCGGATGTAGAGTTAGGTGGCGGGACGGCGTTTCCTCGATTGGGAGTAGCTGCAAAACCAATTAAGGGTTCTGCTGTTATTTGGTACAATTTGAAGTTGAGTGGAGAAAGAGATTTGTTAACGCTTCATGGAGGGTGTCCGGTGCTTTATGGGAATAAGTGGGGTAAGAGAAATAATATAAAATATTAAAATGGTATTTGTACGTACCTCTTTGTTCCATAACTCTGTTCACATGAATGACAAGTGTAAAAATTTTAACTTTGGTAGTTGCAAATAAGTGGATTAGGCTGTACGAGCAAGTCCATGTAAGAAAATGTAGTAGAGTTTACTCTGAATGAAGATGATTTTAAGCCTCATGCCAAAGATCTACTGTCTAGTTTGTGCATTTAACTGAACATTCAAACTCTGATATCATTAATGGATTGAAAAATTGAAATAATGAAATAAATATTGTAAAATGAAACTTTAGAGTATTATTTTGGAAACATTTTTAATAGCACAACAGAACGAAAATGCCAATTTCGATACACGGCTCTGTGAGAATGACTTACGTAATGCATTTTCTGCTTGTAGTTTTAGTGTCATTATTTATTGAAATTATACGGTAAATAATGATAATTTTTAATGAAATTTCATTCATAATTTCCTAATTGAATAGTTTACTGGATCAGTGACTGAAAGGTTGAATTCATTTCTCGAGCCCACATCTCGTATCCTCTCTAGAATGAGGGAAAAGAAAATCATTCCAACAATAATGAGCTTTAAGTATGAAATTCATGTGTTCAGCAAGTTTAAAATGCATGGCACTATGCATACCTGAGTCAAATGTAGTTTATCAGCCACATACATGTCCTGGATAATTCCGTCCATTGAAGGGGGAGCCAAGAACCAGAACAAGTCAATAAAGTGAGACCTTCGCTGAGAATCGCCACTGACCAGAACACGCAGTTTCTCATTGATATCCCTAATCCTTTCCAATGTGAGTCGTACATTACTTTGATCCGCTCTCGGGAATGTGGCAACTAGCAGAATATTTGCATTTGGCAACTTCTCGTGGAGTTTAGTAACCACTGTGTCGACTCCACGGACAATTTCGTCGTTGTTTGGAAATACAGGTACATTGTTAGAGCCAATATAGAGGACAACCAGCTTCGGTGTTAAGCCATCCAGTTCGCCTTCTTGGATTCTCCAGAGAACATGTTGTGTTTGGTCTCCACCAATACCTACAAACATCACACAAGAGTCACAAAATGTTTTTTTGAGCGTATTATCAGTGAAAGATCCAGTTTATGCATGGCATGCAGCTTAAAGGTAATGAAACAATTAATATAGTTAATCTGATACCATAATTAATGGCTCCCAAGCCAGCATAGTTTTGCTCCCAGACTGGACGACCCTCGTTGTTCCAGTTCTCTACAATCGATGAGCCTAAAAATATGATTTTGATTTGACTTCCAAGAGAAGCTGTGCTATTCAGGAATTGCTGATGCCGATCAAGCCACCATCCTTCATTTCGGGGAACAGGATCCCACGGCTTTTGTGCCAATGAACCTGACACTACAAATTACAGAAAAATCTTCCCGTTTATATTTGAAAATCTCCCTTGTTTGTAAATTGAAAACTAGTGAATGACTTACCAAAGCATAATGCAATAAAACATGAAATGGCTTGCATTCTAGTGATTTGTAGAGTTGTAAATTGAGTGCCTTTCCGAAATGTTTGTTTGACCGAATTAAGTCAATGACTGCCAACGTCATTGAATTAGCTTGCCATATTTAAGACAAATTACTTGACTATAATATGTACGTACGTGACAAGAAAATTACAGGCATAGATGTATATTAATTCTGAAGTGTCAATCAGATTGTCAATTTATTTTAGAATTGGAGACAAAATCATCATTGTCGAGTTTGTGCCAATTTTGATTGATTTATAGTTTATGTGACATATTATATATTTAATTTAAGAGAGAGTAAAATGTGCTGTTCATTTCTCTGTCCCAAAGTTGATAACCAAGAGTGTTTAAGTGGAGCTTATCACCTTGATAAAACTCCTCATTAATCCTGTCCATTGTGGGTGGTGCTAATACATTGAAAATATCGAGAAAGTGTGACCTCCTTTGAGTGTCGCCATCAACCAAGCTGTCAAGATTGAAACTTATGTCACGGATTCTTCGGAGTGTGACATTCACTGGGTTTATATCACCTCGTGGGAAGAAACCCAACAACAAAACGTTGGCGTTAGGTACTTTTTCATGAATTTTTGTAACGACAGCGTCTACTCCTCTGACAATATCACTGTTGTTAGAGGATGTGGGCACGTTATTTGATCCAACATAAACTACAACAAGTTTGGGGTTTAAACCGTCTAGTTCCCCTTCTTGAATTCTCCACAGAGTATGCTCGGTTCGGTCACCACCTATAGGTAGATATTCGTAGCAAATTTGAATGAAAGCTCTCTTTGAATTAGGAAAAATTGTTATAACATAAATATTGTTTGCTTACTTACCAATCCCATAATTGATTGAACCCAGCGGAGCATATTTTGTATCCCAAATTTCCTTTCCTGCCTGGTTCCAATATTCAATGCTGGATGAGCCAATGAAAACAATTTTGATTTTATCGCCTTCCGAAGCTGTGCTGTTGAGAAACCTCTGATGACGCTCCAACCACCAGTCTTCTGTTCTGGGACTGGGCTCCCAAGGAATTTGACATAGGCCACAGCCTACCCGCAAATGCAGTCATTGATCAAATTTTTATTTTGCACAAATTCGTGCATGACTTTTCAATTTTATAAATGCGGACAAATCACAAACTTACCAATGACAAAAACCAGAATGGTGACCGTTTTTAGTGTCGGCATCATATTTTATGGTTGATTGGAAGTTTGCAAATCTCAATTCTTTGTATGGATTAAAAATTTTCTTCCTAAGATGTGCAATTTAGTTAAGTTAAAAATGCATTCTACAAACAAACCAAAACTTTTGTAGATTTATTGTAACATACACAGACCGTAGTAATACACTGGTTCAATTGATGACACGTACAGTAAAAACGATTCTGAAGTTGTTTTGGCCACACATGATTTAGTTGATTAGATAAAGAGTAGTCAATGTCATCAGTGTTTGGGCAACGTATGAGTGGTATGGGTAATCAATCATAGATTTGTCCCCAATCTAAAATTGTATGAAAGTAGTAATTTTGTGAACAAAAAATACTGTGTTATTGGCATACTTTAAAACGCGTGAGAAATTACAAACAGTAAGATGATGAAAACATGAGTTTATGAACTGTGGAAAATACAACTAAACAACAATGAAAAATATGAAACTCATGCTGGCATAAAAAGAGCAGAGATGGATTTGACGATTTATTAAGTGCAAATTCTCGTTGAGCAAATTTCATATTATATCGAAATAATTTCAAGCTTCAGTAGCAAGTTTTCACGTTCAATGTGACTTGCATTTAACGAAATATGAGCTTGAGCATAAATAATAAATAGTTAATTTATTGAATCAACGAATAAAATGTACTATTCATCAAATTATCCCAGTTTTGATATCCTCGCAAATTTTGATGCAATTTGTCCTCTCGATAGTATTCCTCATAAATCCTATCGAGACTCTCAGGAGCCAAGGACCAAAATATATCCAGAAAGTGAGACTTTCTTCGTGTATCTCCGTCAATCATAGGCTCTAGTGTTTCTGTAATGTTTCTGATTTTAGTCAAGGTATTCCTCACTGGAGTTCGATCACCCCGCGGGAAAAAGCCCAAAAAGAGTAGATTGGTATTGGGAAGCTTCTCATGCATTTTATCTATAACGGCATTGACTCCACGGACACACTCAGCTTCAGTAAATAGTGGAACATTGTTGGAACCAATGTAAATCACAACTAGCTTTGGTGACAGGCCATCAAGTTCGCCGTTCTCAATTCTCCACAAAACATGCTCCGTTCGGTCACTTTAATTTTTAAAAAATAGTACTTAAAAAGTCAGGGAACGGATGGGAAAACATTTTTTTGTGCGTTTTTCATACCTACGAATGCCATAGTTAACAGATCCTAGCGGGGCATATTTCCTATCCCAAATGTCCTTTCCTGTGGTGCCCCAATATTCAACACTAGAGGAACCAATGAACACAACTTTAATGTCCTTAGCGAGTGATGCCGTCGTATTGAGAATTTCTCGGTGACGTTCCATCCACCATTCTTCATTTTTTGGAGTAGGCTCCCACGGCTTTTGAGCTAATACTAGCCCTGTGGAAAAATGTGTGTATATGAATATTTTTTAAATATATTATACTGCTTTTGAAAGTAGGCTCTTGTTTTAATGTATTACCTATTGTCACAATAATTAGTACAACGTTTTTCATTGTGTAAAATAATGTATGAAACGCCGGCAAGCACGAGGTCCGAGTATGAAATGCACCAAAACTCAGGTAAATGAGCAGCAGCTTCTCTTTGTCATGCGAAACACTTTGTTTTCCGTCATAATTTTATATTATGATTGATGGACTTGCTAAAAATACACTTGACAATCATTAAAATATTTAATTTGACAGTGTGTTATCTGGTTTTTGGTATCGGTTTTGACAGTCAGTGATAAAATCAATTGCAAACTAATCGTAAGTAATGCGGTAGTCGTGCGTTTTATTATACTAATGGTATTTTAAAACAAAAAACGAGTTCCAAAAATGCACAAAAATTATTACAGTTGCTTAACTAGTTTCCATCAAGGAATTAAACATGCTGCTCATCAAATTTTCCCAATTCTGATATCCCAACAAGTTCTGATGCAGCTTATCCTCCCGATAGTATTCTTCATTTATTTTATCCATGCTTGAGGGAGCGTATGACCAAAACAAATCTAGAAAATGTGACCTCCTCTTAGCATCCCCTTCAATCATTGGTTTTAGTGTATCTGTGATGTTTCTAATTTTCGTCAATGTGGCTTTAACGGGCTGGCGATCACCCCGGGGAAAGAAGCCAACGTAGAGGAGATTGCTGTTGGGCAGTTTCTCATGTATCTTGTCAATAGCTGCATTGACTCCACGAATACACTCGTCTTCGGTATTTCGGGGCACATTATTTGAACCAATGTAAATGACAACGAGTTTTGGTGATAAGCCATCCAACTCTCCATTTTCAATTCGCCATAGTACATGCTCCGTACGATCGCCTCGAATGCCTTGAAAACGCAAATTTCACTTTTCATACCACAAGATATAATAAATTGATCATTATAATATCATTGTTTTGAAATACAAACCATAGTTGATGGCTCCTAGTGGAGCATATTTAGAATCCCAAATTTCCTTTCCTGTCGTTCCCCAATATTCCATGCTGGAGGAACCAATAAACAGCACTTTAATATCTTTACCCAGAGACTTGGTTGTGTTTAGGTTTTCTTTGTGACGCTTCATCCACCACTTTTTATCTTTGGGGGAAGCCTCCCATGGGTTTTGGCACAATGTTGACCCTGCAATTATATAAAATCAAGCCAAATTTCTTGAAATATCAGATTACCAATCCAGATTTACTAAAACTTGAGTCTAAAAAATGACAGACCTATTGCCAACGATAAAACAAGCAATCCCCATCTGGAAACTTTATCTATCATAATTTACTGAACAGTTAATATTTAATGAAAGTATGCTTATTCAGTGTATTTGCAGTTTGAAAATTTAATGAACACTATTTCTAAAATAATCTGCGGTCTAAAAATGTATGGGTTCTATTTCATATTAGGTACTTCATGTATGCCTAAAAATACCTCAAATTAGGCTTTATTATTGCATAAAGTTGTTTGTTACGTTGCATGCTTGTAATTTGCTTTTTCATTATCACGTTATTGCGTGCAAAACACTAGTTTTTGCTTTGTAATGCAGTATAGACAGATATCATAATTTTAAAATTTCATGGCATTTGTTCGTGTGTCCGTGTGCATCAGAGCTCCAAACGCTTGACTGTTGATATTCAAACTTATACCTCGCTACTTGATATTAAAATGTTTCTGACAGGCTTTACTTTCTATAATTCACACATAAAGATAGTTTGGTGTGTAGGTGGACCGCTAGCTAAACGTCACTGTGTGGATCGGATGCACAGTCATGCTTACGTAAAACGCTGAAACAATGCTTGCATGGGAGTAACACATACATACAAGATACTTGGGCTTATCTGTTTTTATTAATAAGCTATCGGGTTTCCCCTATTCTATCCTATCAAATAAATTTCGGTTACGCAACAAGCCAGTGTCAGTACTGAGCACCAGTCGAAATAAGGATGGAAGTTAATGCGTACGTATTTAGATATACACATGTATGACCTAAGCAGTGTGCTATAAAGGATGACCACAAACATTAATGGTTGCATTCTTCATGCTTGTGAGTTTCATGTTCTCATATTAAATAGTTTGCAAAAAATAAGATCTTCTGAATTATAGTTTGAATGCATTCAAAGATGGCAACAGCTTTTGCTCAAAGATCAATTTTCCTTTCACTCCTGATATCTTTGCATCGCTATGCACGCATTTAGTACTGGCGATACCAACAGCGTCAAAATCCTTATATCTTACCCCCCAGGATCAGCAAGTCAACATAACATTTACACTGTTTGTAACGTAAGGGAGAAATACTTTTTGTTTTAAAACAAATAATTTTCATCGTAAGGTTGCTGGAACACATTATTTTTATTCGTTTAGTGACATGTCAGGATGTGACTCAACTTCTGCGTGTGACTTGTACGTGAATATTAGTTGTGCATCTAAAAATTCCAGTTGGCAGGCATGTGGGCAAACGTCGAAACGCCAAGATGACAATTTTCCCGTGTGGCCAGAGATCTTTACTTATAGCTATCTTCCAGAGACTTCTCAGGTATACTTTCATTAGTGTTAGTGTGATAGTCAGCGAAGCATAACGTAATCGTGCAGTCATCATTTTCTTGTTCTATAAACAAATTCTGGTTCATGGTTTTTAGCGTTGGAAATTTGAAATAATAGACGTCGATGTAGCCTTTGATGATATCATAGCCACGATTGAATTAAATGTGGATGATTATGTGGATGCTCCTGGTAATTTGTACCAAGTTCGCGTGCCTGAAAACACTGGAGTGTTTTGGATACATAGAATGCGATAGTTCTAAAATAATTAAGCGTGACAATGCAAATATGTTTTATTGTCTGATACAACTGCTGAATCGCAATAAAATAAGCCTTTATTATTTAAAATTAGTTGGGACATGAAAATAATCTGTATCTACTTTTCCAACTACATTCTCAATCAAACCGGTTTTAGTTTCCTGTTGCTTGTGCTGGACTTTCCACACCGTTATCCAGCTTACTGGTGGCTATTCCTCCAGAAACGATAGGAGTATCAATGGAGTATCTACTTCCTATACCATATGTCACCCCAAAGCCCATTACACCAAATTTAAACCCTTCTTCTGTTACTTGGACTCCAGTTGTCCCATTTAGTCCAACTGTACCACAAAGAGGTCCAACTTTTGCGTCCACTTTTACGAAACTCGGCTCAACAATAGCAGAGACTGCAGTTTGCTCTCCATATTTTCCTGCAAATGTCACACCAAGACTAGGACCACTTGTTGAAACCGTAGCATCCCATTTGTCACTCAATTTACTTTCAGTTCTGAACAAAACTGCATTCGCTGACAACCCTGCTTTGTAGCCTTCAAATTCCTTGTGCACAGTTTCATTTTTATCTTTATACAACAAAATAAAATTTGTGAATGAATGCACAGGTTTTATTTATTGATGCAAAATCAGTAAAGTTAATTTAATTCCGTACCATAGAGTCCAGCTTTGATCTCCCTCCCGTCTGGGAGTTCAATTTTGTATGTATAGTCCACAATTTTATGTTCAATTTGACCTTCCTTTAAAGGCATTTTTGAATTTTGCTTCTAGAGACGTTATTTGATGGTGCAGAGAAAATATAAAAGACAATGCCTTCCTCGCGATTTAAACTTTCACGATGAACTGGTGTAATGGAAATCCATAAAAACTCAATTCAAATTTATGCTCGAGTATTCCCAACTTCAGCTCAGATTTTTTATATTAGCATGTTTGCTTTCATGAGAAAAATTTCTTCTCAACTGCTCTTGTGCAACTTTACAGGGCATTAAATTGCAATAAATAATGGCAGGTTCATTTTTGTATTAGTTTTAAAACAATTTAGAGCAGAGCAATGTTGTTCTGTTGGTAAGTTAATGCTGTTGTGCCTTGTGACTCTTCACTTTTCAGACGTCGTTATGAATATGGTGAGGAAGTGAGAAGTAATAAATTTCTTCCTGAGTTTACACATAAATCGCAATGAGAATTTTCTGAAGTTTTCTACCTAATTCGATTTGCTGCTGTACATTGTACATACATATTTTTTCATGTGCTCAATAACCATTCGTTCACAAAGTTTTACGTTTTAAAATTAAAACTCAAACAAATCTCAAACTTAAACCTGGTGTCATCGTACTGAGGTCTATAGGTTAGTTCAAAGCATAGTACCTGTATTTTTAACGCGCATTATCTCATATAGCTCAAAACCCAAAATGCTCGTTTAATTGGAGATGTTGCTTTGAAAATGGAATCTCTGTTGAACGAAACGTTTTAGTTGAACCATCTTCCATCTGATGTGAATCAATATATGCTTCATGCCTTTTTGAGCTCATATTTTCATATGTCGCTCATAAATTCAGATTTATTGGTTTATTAACACCGGGAAGCTCCACATTATGATGCAATGCATGACTTATTCGATATACTGTTATATACCGAATTCGTCAACCTAACATATAATCATTTGAAACTTTAAAAAAATTGAGTTGTCCATGCAAGTAAAATTAAATTTTTTAGCTACATAACATACACTTCAGTTTGAAATTTTCAGCCTTGACCGATTTTTTTGGAGAGATGGTGTGCTTTAACTGTTATTTGAAATATTATCAATATATATGATCCGATTTATTTAATAATGATTTTTAAACTTAAACATGCATTATCTCATAGTGTAATATTTTATTAACGATACATGCATAATCGGAATGAGCAATACTATAATCATGATGTATAACAGTTAAGGTATCTTAAGAATTCCCTAATTAGGTAAATCCCGCACCGCTTGTAAAAACAAGGAATAATTGGCTTCGCTCCAATTGCAGTTGAACAAATAAAATCCAGGACGCGAATAATATGACAAACTATGTTTCACGTATATCCTTTGCTCATGCCATTTGGTCTTGGTCGCACCACACACCATGAAACCATTGCAATATTAGCACATTCTCCATCACCATTAGCGGCTACACCGAGTGATCTCGTTCGTTTCTGGATTTCGCCCATATACTTTGCTACTTATCAACGCAACAGTTACAAGTTCCACATACCACACATCTGTCAATCAAAGAGAGGAACCAATCCCACGGGAAATTAATGGTAACATATGTGTGGACCTCAATTATAGTGTTTCATGGACAAAACCAAAAACGCACAGCACATCGGTTGCTGCCTAATGCTGCGTTTTTCCTTTGTTTTCGTTCCAGAACTAAGCTTGTAAGCGAGCTCGTCGGAAACCCGGTACTATACGTGAGAGTGATGATGATCGTGCCACAGCTAGAAAACTAGACCATCCGCATCCCATTCTTCATCGTGTCTATGATGGCTGCAATTAGAACAAACTATATGGTTTGAAGACACGTAAATTATGATTGATATGCAGAATTTTATTAGAAGCAAATTTTTCATTCAATTGTTGTCAAATTACATGCCATTTACAGTAATGAAGGTTGTGCTGCTGTTATGATGCTCAGCCATCAGATCAGGATCAGAAACACATTTTGCACCTTTAAATGTTCCCAACGACCACCAAAAAGCCTTAATTTGCTTTCATTATTGGAGGTTTGCTCAACTGGAAAGTTGTTTTTCTTCTCATTTTCAGTATGAACGTGATACGCAAACAACGTGGGTGAATTTTTGGCTCCTCTGCTAAATATTTGATCATTTGATCCCCCATAATAACCCTTTGGATTTGCACGAAAACAGTGCTACGATTTTTTAACGCAGCGCAGCTATGAGCGCAGAAGTCCTGGATGAAGATGCTGCTATACAATTGTTTGAAATTTGCCTCCATCGAGAAGAGTACTTTCCTGGAGAAGTGGTCACTGGAAAGCTTTTACTGTTGGCTGGTAGACCATTGAAGACTGAAGGTATGATATAAAAGTTTTCCATGTGTTTGCTAAATCTACATTACTTTGCTTCTTTCCCATCTAATAGCATACATTTGCGTTTTTGTGAATTTTGTGAAGGAATATACATCAGATTTGAAGGGAAGGGATTCGTAAAATGGAAGAAACGCTCAGCCCAATTGTGTGGTCTACAAGAAGCTGAATTTGTCCAGGAAAAGAAGAAGTACTTTTCCAACGTGTTCCGATATGGTATCTATACACTCATGCAAAAACGATTGTCTAAATGTTTAAAAAATCAAAGTTTCAGTAGTATAGAATATTGTCACTTTTCCAGATTTTGATGCTCTCTCGGAAGGCTGTTCTGTTTTAACATTTGAGTTTGAGCTCCCCACAGGAATTCCCCAGAGCATTGAATCAGGCACAATCATGAGACAACTTAAGATATTTTATTCATTGGAAGCTTTGGTCCGCTTATCAACAGAGGAATACAAACAACAAAAGAACTTTACCGTTAAAAGCATTTTAAACTTGAATGCATATCCTGAGCTTGCGTTTCCAATCTGTAAAACAATCATGGAAGCCGTCTTTGAGTCGTGCTGGTCGTCTTCGGGTAGAGTTGTAGGTATAAGCTTTTCCACAAACAAGCAAGGATTTGTACCAGGAGAACAAATTAAAGCTGAGCTTGTCATCAAAGATGGGTACAAGGAGTGGTATGAGTCAATTATGCCAGGTCTGGAGGTACATCTAATTCAAGAAGTTGAATTGAAAATTCCTACTGCTTCCCGAATTATACGCAGAATCATTGGTAGAAGCGACTTGATTCATATTGCCCCTGTCACTTGCGGAGAGAAATCTAAGCATGGAGAAAGCAAAGTAGGAAGTGAAAATAAGAGAAAGTTAAAATGTTCACTAAAGATTCCAGAAAGTATATTGACTTCATATGAAAATACAGATAAGCAAGTACACGATTTTATAAGCATTCGATATTTTATAAGGGTAAGGCATTAGAGAAATGTATGAATGAAATTTTCTTTTAACTCAATCAAATTCAATTTATTCATTCCAATTTGCAAATTGTCTAGATGTACATGGAGCAAACATCATTTCCCTACAAGCCATTACAAATACACCTACCTATCAAGATTGGCACCGTTTTAATCAAGGAGCAAAAGGGTTTAGCACCAATTCTATTATTGGCACCAGTGCCGTTAGCATTACCGCGCCCTAGAATGCCTTTAGATGCGGCATGTAAACGAAACCACAACAGCTTCAAACAAGACAAGCCTTCCGTTGCAGAACCGCCTCCCCAGTCATCCAAAAACATCAACTCAATACCAAAATTAATTTTAAACTCCAAAAATTCATTGGCATTGTCGGATAACCCCATGTCATCTTCAAACAATTCCAGTCCAAGAACGCCTAGGAGGAAACTGGGCAATGCAAATGTTGGAGATTCATCTGGTTCTTTGTGTAAACCTATGGAAGCATTTGGATGTGATTCTGACTCAGAGTCTTTTCGATCTGGGCTTGAAGAACTCTCTCAGATTTAATTGCTGAGAATATTTAATTTACATAACAAACTTGTGGCATGCATATTTCGAGCGTCTGTTTTTGCTGTCCGAAAATTAAATCACTATAAACTAATTCAAAGGAACTTTACATATAAGAACATTAAATCCTACATCTAATCATGTGAAATCATAATGCAGACCACGAGATCTAATTATTTTACTCTTTTGTCTGAAAGCGATAATGAACAATCAAAGCTTTCTTTTGCTATCCATTCTGCAATCTGCAATTCTCACCCACTGCTACTACAAAACCAATGCACAAAATGCAGAGAGTTTATTACTAAAAGTGCATGTGATTAAAATTGCGCGTCATCGGGCCCTTATATGGAATTGTATTCTCCTACGCCTACCTAACCTTTCATTTTCAAACTATTAATTTGCATAATCACACACATGGCAAGTGGCAAGTAGTCGATATTACAAATCAGTCTCCAAAAGTGAAAATGCGAAGAAAATCAGGAACGCGAACGCCGCCGGAACGTGAAGAAGCGGGTGGTAGTAGACTGCATTTTATTCAACGCAAGCACAGCACAGCGCGCAGCCTCTTTACACTTGGCCTAGCCGCAGCACTCGCTTTGCTTGTGTTTTTGTGTTATGCTTATGCACGGACAGAAGGACAAAGACGTATGAAAACAGATGATACGATGAAAAAACAAAAATACTGGAGCGCTCCATCCATCCATCTCCCTCAATTATCAATGCAACATGCTCGTTCGCTCGAACTGGCACTTGGCATTCATTCGGTGTCTAGCTAGTCTATAAAGTATTTGGTGCGGTGTGGCTTGACTAACGTTTCTAAACGTATTTACAAAATTACAACTAACTTTCTCAGTTTTTGTAATTTCTTGTCATTGTCAGTGCAAACTGCAAATCGAAGTTGACGCCTTGCACCTTTTATGGTGATTCTAAAAAGGCACCAAAGGGACATTTGTTTCCAAGATAAGATTGTACATTTTCCAGAAAAAGCCAGAGTTTGGATTTTCTTCAATATTCAATTGTTTGCTGCTTCCTGTGACCTGTGACATACTCATGGGCCTTCTCTTTTCATAATTGTTGTACCCAACGGTTTGATTTATCTCGTTTCTTGTCAACTTTGGAAGGTGATTCTTAAAAATATCGATAATAATTTTGATTCATATTCAGTATTCCTAGAAAGACGCTGTTAAAAGAAATTTTAAACTATTTCGTAACCGCATAGTCTAATAATTTCTTGTTATCATTTCACATTGTTTGATTCATTTTGATACTTTATCGTCACTCCCTTGTGCCAGTTTTCATATCGTTGATTGTACTTTAATAACTGGAACGCTTTCATTTTGCCTCTAGTCGTTGGTAGGACATCATGGCGGCGCAAAATTCAGGTCATGGGCGCATCAGTGACCGTCTTAAGTTCAAGGATTTGGTCGATATACTGGAGAAGATTAGTGAAGCAGACTCTAACGACAGGAAGAAGAAGCAATTGCAGAAGTATATGGCCTTTGTACGAAAGCGGTACCTGGAGTTTCATAAAACAATGGACCCAGAAAAGACAGGCGTAAGCAGTAGCGACATTTAAAACAAACTGTCTTTGAATTTGATCAAGGTTAGCAGTAAATCATGATTTTACCGTTTGACATTTCAGGGGGACAGTCTCTATTGCGTTGTAAGGATTTTGATACCAGATGTGGATCGTGGGCGTCGAGCGTATGGGTTTAAATCATCATCACTTGGACGCATGTTTGCGCAGATCCTTGGCCTAGACAAAAATAGTAAAGAGGGGAAAAGCTTAATTGAGTTTAAGGATCCTCGTCGAGCTGGCGAAGATGCTGGAAGTATATCTAATATTATATTCAAGATTTTGGCCACCCGATTTTCGGCTTCAGACTTTCATCATCAAGTTACATTGTCAGAGATTCATGAGACTTTAGACAAGCTATCAAAGGGTCCAAATGCTGATGTGAACCAAGAGCATCAAAAGAAGATTCTACAAGGATTTATTCGGAAACTCACTCCTCTCGAAGGTAAATGGCTGGTTAGACTTTTGTTGAAGGAGATGCATTTGGGATATTCATCCACGAAAAACACTGTTTACGGACTGCTTCATCCTCAAGCTCGAAACCTATCTGAGCGCATTGGTGATTTGGAATTGTTGTGCCAGAAAGTTAATGATCCTACTGCCAAAACCGATGAGGTTGATATTTTATTGTTCAATCACTTCCGTCCAATGCTATCCACTCGAATGGACATTATTGACAGCGCTTTTGAGGTTGGAGGAAGCGTCGGTGACTCTTCCAAGAAACGTGGAAAAGCAGACGTCGTGTCGCTACCAGCACCACCATTCTACACTGAAACAAAATGGGATGGAGAACGTTTTCAGATTCATTATGATGGACATCAGTTCAAGTACCTTTCTCGAAGGGCTCATGACTATACCAACAAGTTTGATGAAACTTTGACCCCCAAATTGCGTCAGCAAATAAAATCAGGAGTGAAATCATTCATAGTGGATGGAGAGATGATGGCCTACCATAAAACGTACAAGATTTTTACTCAGAAAGGATACAATATTGACGTTAAAACCATTAATAAGGACAATCCCAACCACTGCCCAGTTTTCGTGGCGTTTGATGTGGTTTACTATAACGGAGCTGTTCTTACCAAAATCCCACTGAAGGAAAGACGTGAAAAGTTGAAGTCTTTGTTTTCGATTAAAGAGGATGTCGTGCAACTGAGTGAAGTTAAGATAATGAATACGAAAAAAGAAGTTATTGATTGCCTCAATTCCGCCATTGATGACGGACAAGAAGGTCTGATTGTAAAGAGTATAAACTCTTTCTATGAACCTGGGAAACGTCCGTTAAGTTGGTTAAAAATTAAGCCTGAGGTGAGTACTTAAATCTGTAACTTACATTGCTTTTGCCATGATAAAGTTGACATTTTAGAATATAACTTAAACGTGTGAATAATCTTGAATGTGTTTTTTAGTATTTGGAAGATAATAGTGTGGACGACCTGGATCTAGTCATTCTTGGTGCTTACTATACGGATTCTACCCGCAGAGGAGGAGAAGTAACTCATTTCCTGGTGGGCTTGATTGACACTTCTAAGGGGAAGAAGGAATACTACCCCATTGCAAAAGTAGGGAGTGGACGCCTGCGCTCCTTGGCAGTCAAGGATCTTGTGAAAGAACTTCAGCCAAAATTTGTCACAACGCCTGTAGCTAACGTTTACCTTAAAAACAGGAAGAAGCCAGATTTCATGATCGAGCCCAACAAATCAGTAGTTGTACAGGTGAAAGCATCCGAAATTATCCCAAGTGATGTGTATGCCTGCAACTATACGTTAAGGTTTCCGAGAATCATCAAAATTAGGAAGGATAAGAGTCCTAGTGACATCTTGCAACTCAAGGAATTTCTTCGGATTAGGGAGGCGTGTGGTGGAAAATTGGCAAAACGAACAGATGATAGCAGAGGAAAAGGAAAATCAGTCCATCCTTTCGCCAAAAAGAAACGACAAATTTCCGATTTTGAGGATTCTGATGATGAGTATCAACCATCTAGCAAGAAATCTGCTGCTGACAGTGTTCAAGATGAAGATGACGACGATGACATTACAGATCCATTACCTGGACCCTCAAAAGTATTACTAGCCGTCAGCAAACCCAAAATAGTTTTAGCCAAGTCACCTGTTAAAAAGATTTCTTCGTTCGGATCGTCAATCATCGCTCCCCCCAAAAAATCTGCTGTCGTTGTTGAAAAGAATGTGTTTGGCTCTAAGGTGTTTTGTGTTTATGGCACTTCTTCCTGGAAAACTGAAATGGAAACCAAAATACGAAAGCACGGAGGAGAAATTTCGCAGAGCCCTGACATCAAGAATTTTTTTGCGATCATTGCAGAGAAACGAACGTCAGTGCTTGTTCGGAAAGCAGTGCAGGCCAAAAAATACAATGTTTTGCAATCTTCTTGGATACAAAAGTGTTTCGAGAGAGGAGAGGAAGTCCAAACGGTCCCACTAGATTACTGGGGTATGACGGAGCAAACAAAAGACTCATTTTCTGACGAATATGATGAGTATGGCGATTCATACACCAAAGAAAACACTATCGAGGAAACAATGGCGATCGCAAAAAGAATGATAGAAGATGAAGAGGAGGAACAAAAGGCAAACGCCAGCTCAACCCCCAACACAAGTCCCCAGAAAGCTGAGAATTCCAACCAAGAAGTTCCTGAATCTTCCGAAATTGATGATGGCAATTGTTCTGATTCTAGCACCTCAACTAACTTTTCGGAGAATTATTTGATGGATGACTCTGGCTCCGAGACAGAAATGGGAGAAGATAATTTGGGAAGATGGGACTGTATGTCAAACGTGGTGCTGACCTTTAGAGGAACCATTGACGACGTCCTCAAAAATAATTTTGAGTTTTATGGAGGGAAGGTAGTAGCAAGTGAGGCCGATCCTACTCTCAGTCACGTCATTATTTGTAAGGAAGGATCGCCATCAAGAAACGATCATTCAAGGGCTCTGGTGGTCTCTCAAAAATGGCTGGAAGACTGCTTAAGGAAGAGGAAAGTTTTGAATGAGCAAAAATATCTCACAACTTGAAAACTTTCATGATACACAAAATATTCGGTTGATGTAAAATATTTTTGTGTGCTAATTAACTCGTAGTCATTATCCCAAATCTGTGAATTACGGTTATCATTGACCTTTTAATGTATGTACCAATTAAATGAATCAAATACATACTATACTTATTTTTAATGTAATTTAGAGTAAGCGCCTAAGTATACATATAATCAAATATCGCTATTTTTGTATACGAAATAATATTCTTAATTTGACGTGATTGAATACATGAATTACTTCAATTATTTTTTATGTTGATTAATTTACAATGCTAATTAAATCTTAGGGTAGATATCTCATACGTTTTTGTAACTGCCGATAGTAAAATGTGATTAAATAAATTCTGTCTGGTGTAAGTAAAAAAACATTCAAACATGTTTTACCTTTGTCAGGAACTTATTTGACAATATGGCAATTGACTGGTAAACTAAATACCACCCTTCCAAAGCATAGTCATCGAGTCATATTTTCATTCAGTTACAAGTCTATTGTTACATGTAGAAATACAATTTCAAAGTGAGCATAGCACAATTTTTCATAAAGTATCAACTACATAAAAGTGCCGATCGATTGAAGATGATGTAAGTTTTCGTTATCTAGCTTGTGGCTTCACAAAAAATGTTCCGTACTCATATCATAATAATATAGTGAAACAACGTGGTATGTGTTATCCTATCTTTTATCAAACAAGATAATAAGCCAAGCTAATCAAGTATTTTACGTGACATGAAACTTCCAGTTATTGCAAGTGCGTAAACACTGAGTCACAATTTTGCAATATGATTCATTTGATTATTATTTGAGTTTCTCGAAACCAACTCTTTGTAGTCTCGATTTTTAAAATTCAGAAGAAAAAGTGGACGCAGTTTGTCAGCATAATATAATAAAAATGAAAGAAATTTTCGTTGAACTGCTCAACCCTTCGCGATCATACTTTGCTGGGCAGGTGGTGCAAGGACGTGTCATTATCCAGAATGACAAACCATTAAAAGCCAAAGGTAACTGCATAGTTTATCGGCAACAATGCTTTATAATAAAAGCATTGAAATATGATTCATTTGTCGAACTGAAAAGATTAATAAAACTAATCGCACAATATGTGTGAATTTAGAAGTCACCGTTCTCTTGGAGGGAACGGGGCGAGTTCACTGGACAGAGACACAGTCTTACACTGTACATGAAACAAGAACCGTAAATGGACGAACTCAAACATCTCCCAGAACTCATACCCGCGTAGTTTCGTACAGAGCCTCAGAAACGTATGTTGCGCAAAAGATATCTCTTGTGGGAGATGGAGAAAATTTAACGGTTCTTGCGAAAGGCACAATGGTGTACCCATTCCAGTTTGTCCTGCCGACAAGCATTCCTTCTTCTTTCACTAGTCGTATTGGTATAGTCTCTTATTTTATCGAGGCAGAAATAAGAAGACCCTTGCTTAAGCCAAACAAAAGAATGGCCGTACCTTTTACTGTCAATGGCATTTTTGATTTGAACCTTGAGTTTGGTGCGGCTCTTCCACAACAGCTACAAAAGGTCAAGGGTTCGAATTTCTTTGCCTGTAGGAAAGGTCAGCTCGGATTCGTTCTAAAGCTTCCCAGAAGGTCTGGGTTTGTTCCGGGAGAAGCTCTCGACATTTCTGCTGAAGTGACTAATAGCAGCAACAGGAAGGTCAATGGAATGAAAGCAACTCTTAGCCAAGTAACACATTTTCACGCACAAGGGCGAACAAAGGCTGAGCAAAAGGTAATTTGTGAAATGAAAGGTCCGGAGGTGGGGAAAGGCGACCATGAAATGTGGATTCCACAAAGTATTATGATTCCACCTTTACCACCTACAAGATTGGGAGGGGTGTGTCGCATCATTGATGTTCAGTACGTGATCCGATTTGAAGTAAACATTTCTGGGTTAAGTGCATCTCTCTCTGGCGAACTTCCTGTTATGATTGGAACTATTCCCTTGCGAAGTACATTCGATGAGCTACGATATCCGCATCAACCGCAAATGCCAATGCCACAAATGCCGTCACAGGGATCGGAAACTGATATGGGATTCCGCATTCCAGGACCCAGCTCGGTCTCTGCTTCACTTGAGCCTTATGAAAAATCATTAGATGCATCTGATGAAAAGTCTCCACAAGCCCAAGAATTAGCAGCCCCCTCAGCTCCGTTTCTACCGGAGTATCCCGATCTTCGTAAATGCAGCTCACAATTTCTTACACATTTCAAAAGTTTTCTTTGACAAAACGGAAAACTATATTTTATGCGTTCTTTTACAGCTCCGCCAACGTATGCTGAGGCTGTTTTATCTGAGGGTTTTGATTGGAATCAAAATATGAACGAGGGCAACGAGACCACAGATGCTACTACAACAGAAATGCCTTCAGCTCCTCCAATGGTGAGCGAATATATTCCAAATTATATCACATATAAAACTGTGCAGCCGTAACCATTCCGGAATGGTGACAAATGTCTCTAAGTAGAAATATGGAAATAAATTAACTGTCCAAAAACTTTCAAAATAAATGTTTGCATAATTTTTTTAATAAAATTTAAGCACGCGTTAAGAACATCATCGAAATAAGACAATCTAATAAATCTAGGTAAGCATCACATTTCAATACAATTCACGTTTTTACGCACTACACACTAAACAATTGACACTGCTTCCACAATACAATATTATACAAATACAATAGTAATGTTTTTAAAGTAACCATTTCTAAATATATTCACAATTCATATTAAAAAACGAGATATCATAAGATTCAAGATGCTCGAAGCTTTTTTGATAGCGTTGCAGCCAAATTCGTGATGCCCTCAACCTGTTGTGACACCATGATGGACATGACGACATAGAAGAACCATCCAATAATCAAGGAAATGCCTGTGAGCCATTTCGAACCTGTTGGACCTCCCAACTCGGCAAATCCGAAAGTGAGACTGTGTCGTCGCAGCCACAGAACGATTTGAGCAATTATTGCGCAAAACGTATAAATGGTCACGATAAATGCTAATGAGCTGGCATTGACTTCCACGTTTTTATCATACTGAAAATTCCCATTTAAAAAATATTATCATGACAATGCAAACACAAACTGCGCATATTATTCTATTATTCCGAGCATTAAAGTTAGGAGGAAAGTTGAAAGAGTATTTACTGCTGCTTTAGCATAGATGGTTGCAATCGTCCATGGAAGTCCTAATCCCAGAAAGACATTGACACTGTTACTTCCCATAATGTTGCCAATTGCAGCATCAGCCGTCGGGGACTGAAGGGCAGCAATTCTGCTGGCAAATGTATCGGGTAATGATGTTCCAATTGCGACAAAGGTTACGCCAGTTGTAACTGGATCCAAGGAAAGACACTTTCCAAATATAGTCGCCATATCGCCTATGATTGTTGTCAAAAGTCCAATCATTGCTAAAGCCGCAATGAAACATAACCACCCGCCGAGACAGTGAGGAGGAGGAAGGAGACAAAACACCATTTTCCATGGCAGACTAACCCAATGCAAGATTTTATCCGCCTTTGATGCTAATTTTGCTTCCTCCTTGTCTCCATTTACGATAAATGCAGACTTTATCTGTTCCACGTATGTCTGCTTGGGAATGGTGGTTTGCAAGGCTATAAGATCTTCGGTCATCTCACATATTCGGTTAACTTGCAGCTTGAATTTTTCATCCGCAGAAATGGCAACTGTGATATTAGGGTTTTCTCCAATTTTCCCTGCTCCGCCAACAATTTCAACTAGCTCTACTTCAAACTGTTCATCCTCAGGAGATACAGCTCCACCCTGATGGGTTATCGGAACCTCTAGAATCTTTTTCATTTCACCATGCTCAAAAACGATTACTCCCTCGGTTCCTTCCGACAGCCGGGTACATTTGGGACCAGGAATAGCTCGCCATTTAGCGGTAACCTGTCCGTCCGCTCCATGAACTCTCTCAACTTCCAGGTCCGCATAGTGAACTGTGTCCTTTACAACTTGACCTTTTCTTTCAAACTGTACCTCTCCGGGTTCTATGTAATGTTTTATGAATAGTTTTAGTTTTTTATGAAAGTAAGCATAATTTAATTAATTATGTGTGCATGCGTATTTCGTATGGGAAAGCAAACTAACGTTCGATATCCATAATCACCACTTCCATCACCGTCATTGGACCTAGGGCAACTTTTGTCTCATTGTTTTCCTTGGTTAAGCTCAGTTTCAAAAAGAAATTGCTATCCTTATTTTTGTGCTTATCCCCGATTACATTGACCAAAATCTTCTGCTCCACGACATACGGCTCGAAAACAAATTCTTTGGAAATTGGCAAGTACGAGACATTCTTTTTGGCAGTTCCATCATACGACTCGATTTTGCAAAATACTGTCACATTTTCTTTCCCTGCCCTTTTCACAACCACAGTAAACTGCCCAACATATCCTGGGATAGCAATGCAGGTCGCCGTAAACTCCACGATTGCCTTTTTCTTCGCTAACTCATGGTCCATTGTCTGCGGTCGGAGCTCACCCCTCACACCAGTTTCATTTCTCGTCATGTCATTTAAAACATCCATGACTTCCTTCAACTTTTCATTCAATGAAGGAAACACACGCTGTCCTGCTACCAGAGCTTTAATTGCTCGTATTCTGTACCACAGAGCAGTCTGACCTTTGTACTGAATCAACCTTTGAAATTAAAAAATAAAAATAAAAATAAAATCCTGTACTCATTCAAGTCTGAAAACATTATATACTACAAATTTGGATTCTACTTGGTGGCTATGATAGATGCAATTTCCTGATCAGTCAAATCAGCTATTTTATGTAATTCTGTGTATAGAAACTTCACTGTCTCTGGTTTGATTTTCCCTTCTTCGTCCAATAAATCGTCCCATTCATTGTCTGTGAGAATAATTTATACCTAAGAAATAATAAATGTTGAAACGAGATTACATAATTGGATTGGATGAGATTACCGTACAAAAATGAAACAGAGGCTGAGCAGCTTCTCCTTCGCTGAGAGGGGGAATGCTGGGGTCGTGGATTGAAGATAAGATGGACGCTCTCCGAGCTTTCCTTCCCTTCGTACAAAAGTCATATTCCGCCCAATAAGACACTCCTACCAAAACTGGGAACATTGAAAGCGTGATGACAGCTTCCCAGATCTCGACTTGGTTGTGGGAGACAATCTGGATGATAACCACGAGCCATATGTATGCAAACATTGCAAAGAGACTCGTTGTGAGGAAAACTTTGTAGTTCTTCACTCTTTTCGTCGTGTCTGCAGGTACGGAGATGATACAGACGGCGGTTATGATCATGAGATTATATGAGGCTGAACCAACAATCTTAAAAAACAACAATATAAATTAAAACTCAATTACATTTTAAAATTAAAGTACTTAAATTACTAAATTACTTACGGTTCCTGGCCCAAGCGCTCCGGGACAAAAATTGTTTCCAAAGGTTTCTATCACAGAGAGGAGGATTTCAGGAGCGGAAGTGCCTAGAGAGATCAGTGTCAAGTTGGCAATTGTGTCGTTCCAAACACGCACGTATATTTGCTCTCGAACTTGAACACCATCTTCGTCCTTAACAATGAACACCTGCATTCACATTAATAGAATTATAGCAACTTTGTAACAGACAAAGGGGTAAATTGATCGATTAAAATAATTATGATGACAAGCCTTCTTCGTTTTGCTGCAAATAATTTCGATGGAGAGCATAAAAATGTTCGAGATTATTGAGATGCCAAGGAATACGTAAAACATCAAACAGAAATACAGAACCGCCTTTACACCATCACTGGCAAAATCCTGGTTCTTTCCTAAAAGTAAGATCCTATCTGAAATGTCCCCATCTTTCGAGAATGTAGGACACTTTGGCGCTGTTTGTGCCGCAACTAAGATTGGATTTATGAACAAAATAAGTGCGACGGAGGTCACGCACATACGAAGTCCACCTTCAAGGAGCATGTTTAATCTCTGCAGACAGAAGTAACTTCGGATCCTTCCAAGTTAGAATTCTTTGTATCAAACTCATGCGCTGAGGAGAGAATTGAAACTCAATAATCTTTGCCAATTCGAGATGGAACGACATCGTGGAATGCTTATCAATAAAAACCACCTTGTTGTGCGTAACTACGGAGATGAAGATAATCGAGTTATTCAGGAGTGCCTGCGTGCTTCTTCATGTTGCGTTTGATTTTCGAACACTTCCCCTGAGTTACACTTCTTGACTCTTGATCTGTAAAAATATTAGATGAACACAAAAACATTTCTCAATCATCAATGAATCATGGAAGCTATTACACATTTATTGGGCAAAATGTCGCGTAATTGTTGGCCGACTTTCCTATTGATGATCTTCATTTGTTCAATAAAACAATCGGTTGTTCTTGGACAGTTAAGTTTCAACAATCCGATGTATAAACCAGACGTAGCTTCCTCGGATGAGGCCGGTATGGGGGTGGACTGGATTCATAGTGGTGACCCAGCGCCACCGCCACCTCAAGTTAACTCATATGAAGTAAATAATCCTCAGGTGCAAGTAATTGAAGGCTATCTCAGTCATGGTCAGGGCTTTCCAGGACAAAATCCGCATGGCCAAGGGCAGGGCTTTCCAGGACAAAATCCACATGGTCAAGGCTTTCCTGGACAAAGTCAACCTGGTCAGGCACATGGATTTCAAGGACAAAATCAACACGGACCAGGTTTTCAAGGTGGTCATAGTCAAGGATTACTCCATCCCGGTCAACAGAATCCCAATTCCCAGCACGGACGCTTTGGACCTAATCACAATCCACAGCAAGGAGGAGCACCTCCTCATGGCCAGATCAGTGGAGATCCTCACCGGCAGGAAGTAGTTGTCGAAGATAGCCTAAAGCAACAACGACCATCCTTTGAATTCAATGGAATGAACAAATTTGAGTGGGATGAAAAAGAAGACCAAAAACAACGAGCATTGAGTGAAAAAATGGCAGCACTCGGAATATCCAAAGGCAATGAAAATTACCTAATGTCTGGAGGAGGTGTAAATCTTCCGACACATGAAAGACGAGATGAATATTTTAAAGCTCAAACCCATCAAATGAATAATCAACTACATCCCAATCCCAATCATGGTCCGCACCAGACTCCATGGATCGATAAAACGTTACAAGAAAGACCAAAGGACTTTTACAAAGGCAAAATCAACTATGATCCGAAGACTGCTTTAATTTTGGAGAACTTTGATAAACGCAAGGCAGCTGAACTTGAAGCCAATAAAAATAGACATCAGAATCTTCAGCAAATTAAAGGAGAAAAAGCGTCTCTTGGAAAAGGCCGTTCACATCGTTTGGAGGATCCCCCAGCAGAAATAAGACACAAAGAAAAATGGTTCATTGATGATGAAGACTATGAAAGTGCAGGAACTAGTTATCATCCGAAAATTTCACATATTGTCTGCAAGCATCTAATTTTTGTCATTGCTGTGATTATATAAATTAACAAATCTCATGCGTGGCACATTAATAAATATTATTTCATTTAATCATACAGTATCTCATACAGAGCACTTATCTTGGTAGAGCAATCGTTGTGCCATCTACACTAGAACATGGGATAGTACAAGTTAAGAAAACAATAAAAAATACAATACTTAGCTAATAGTTTGTTCTGAAGAGTTTCTATTTCCTACACCGTATGTCACATATTGCGGAATAAAGTTGTCTTTTGCATTAACAACGCGAATGTTATTGGTGTCTTCGTCACTTCGAGTCAACTCTTCCGCTGTAAAGCCTTGATTTTCCTCTTCGGGCAGCTTGTCAAGTAATATCGCTTCTTGATAAGATGGGGGAGCTACAAATACGATAATAATTGTAGAAAAAAAAGATTTAAAAAATTACAAAAAATACTCGTAACATCGACATCCTCATGGCTCATTACATAAAAACTTACGTAGATCAGGATATTCTGAAAAAGATGGATGCTCAGATGAAATTGAATATCCTCTAGATCTCGCAGGTGGACGGTGTAGTTTGGAAGGTGTTCCAACACAAAATTCCCCACTGTTTTCCAATGTTGCATCTTCAGTGAAACTCAACAATGATGGTTTTGAACTGGATTTGTTGAGTTGTCCATCACTGGTGTTTATAGGAAGTGCCATTAGGGAGCTACTAGTAAGATCAGCAAAAGTGTCACGAAGTGGTATCGTTCCAATCGTTATTGGGACTTCGTCCTTGAGATTTAAAGTCATGTTTGGCAATGTCATTTCCAACTAGAGTAAAAGGAGAAAAATGAACATTACAAGAATTTTACACATTCTATTTGAAACATTGACGTACTCTTTACCTTGAGAAAATATTGAACGTCTATCATTCGACAGGTTGCGAGTCTTGAGGGTGGAACTGGAGGAATTCGCAATAGCTTCTCTTTCCAAACCTCGCTTTCACCAGGGTCCACTTGAGGGCCTTGGACTTGTCTAATCGAACGAAGTGTGACCTTTGAATTTCCATTCGCATGAAACTTGCATTCCTGCATTAACGTAACTTTCATTCCATACACGCGCTGACTACTTTGATTATTAATCTCCACATCGAAATCAATACTTTCTCCAGGAACGAATCCTCGTCTGGGTAAATAAAATACGAATCCAACTGGACCACTGATGCAGCAACAGCAGCAGACCGACTTGTATCTTCGTGTTTCGTATGATAAACCGGCGCCAGGTTCCACGTTCAGATCCAATACTCCATTCACCGTGAAAGGGACAATGCATACGACATCCGCCCGACTCCAGGGTAAACGAAGTGATGCGTCCATGGAGTAGCTAACGGTACCAATTCGACTGACAAACGATGACGGAAGATTTGTTGGAAGTGTGTATTCAAAGTCGTACACAGAACGTCCTCGGGGCAATATGATTTTATCCTGGGAAGATGCAGAGGATCCCCATAAAAGAATTTCTTGCTTGAAATACGTCTCTTCGGCTGTATAGAAAACCGTGACAAATTTATGACTACGGCCTTCCTTACGAGTTGTTCTCTCCGACCAGTTCACCTTGACTTTCCCTTCGAATTTGATCACGACTCCTGTTGCAAGTAAACAATTTTTTTTACATTGAAGTATTTGCACGGATTTCAGAATTGCAATTGGGCATACTGACGAAGCGACGTTAAAAACCCCAATTATTTACACATTATTTGTACTTTGTATGATGGCAAATGCAGTAGATAATTGAAAGCTAAATCAGTGCTTACCAGTTGTCTCCAATGATTTTTCATTCTCGATCACAACTACTCCAGAAATTGTTTGTCCAGGAAAAAAAGACTTCACTGGACTATCCAATTCAACCCAAATCCCTGTAGTAGGTGACATAACTGCAGGAAGACTTCTTTCGAGATCTATATATCCTTAAAATTGTTGACACCAACTTTTTAAGTCAAATCCATTAACAGTTAAAAATGATCTAGTTAGATAAGGTATGATAATCTCAGTGCCTGAATTTATTCATTTACTTTACTTATTGTTATGAAGCCTTACTACAAAAATATTTTGTAAATTGATCAAAGTTAAAGTTAGAACTCCATACTATGGCTGTAACCTTTTTTTCGACTACACAGTAGCAAATAATGGAATTTGAATATGTGCGTGTGAAACATGTACGTATGTGTATGTGAGTTTGTAGAATGCATTCGCATTCGAAAATAAGAAATGCAGATGGTTGGAAATGTCATTTACTTTTCAACTTTAGGTTAATCATGATTTTCAACATCAGAGCATAATAAATGTGTTGAAAACCACGTCAGAAGTCATAAAGATAAGACAAGGGACATAATATGCTAAATCGTCATTTGAGCTGAAAATATTTCATATCAAATTGCACGATTGTATTTTGAGAGCTATGAGAACTCACAAACAACAAAACATATCAGTAAGTTAATCAAATCAGTTGGGGCAACGTTGTGTACACAAATAAGGTAATTTATACAAACACATACTCAACTAACAACTACACATGAACATAGATAAGGGATTTGATCGGATTCCGATGACTGACTCTGAATTTTAGTTTGATGGGGCAATAAGCAAAGACCCTTGGAATAGGCTGTTGACTTTATTGATTCTGTCGTGACTTGATTAGGTAAATTGGGTAAAGCTTTCCTGCATGTAAATCAAAATAAATAATCTAAATCAACATTATCACAAATATCGAACTTGGTTTGATTTACGTTTAGAATCATCCCATTAGCTAACATTGTATAAAAGTAAAAGGTAAAACTGTATTCGGTAGCTTAAATGTGGACTCTTACCTTGGTTTGATTAATGAAAATACTTGCTCGCATGAAATACTAAAGATTCAACAGAAAACTTTAAGAATGGTTGCGATTCATTTTAAATATATTGTATTATCTTTATTTTTTACATCGATAGGCTAGAAGTTTCTTATCATTTAAAAGCTACATACAGTTAAAGATCAAAGGTAAATTAAAACAATAATAAATCATTAATCCCTACAGTGTGCTTATCACGTCACATTCATGTCCAATACCCGTCTATATTGATATTTATTTAAAAAGTAGTCTCTAAACACGACCATAAAACTCAACAGTATACGACCGTAACTGAAACATATTTGATCGTTCAAGCTATCAACACTTCACGGGCCATGAGATTTATATTAGATAAGAAAAAAACTGGCATAATAACGAATAATGGGATTTTTGCATTTTCAATGCAGATTTTTATGCTATGATAAACCTACTGTTTGCATTTATGATATACGATACTAGTTTGAAATCTAACGATTGAATACCTGGAGAAAACATGACTCAAACACTCAGACTCTGAGCTAATAAAAATGAAAACTTCCAAAGTGAAAGTAAAAGTCTGCGACTAGATATATATCACTCAGTAGGAACTCAGTTCTCTCCACCTTTCAGGGTATTTTGATTTTCTGCATTTTTCATGGTGCCATGATTTTGAAATGAGCTGCTGCTCAATTCGCGTCTCATACGCTCATCAGGAACATCAAATTGCTGGGGTATTGGAGGAACGTTGCTTGTGACAGAGAACTTATTGCGAGCATGGTCAATTAAGGATATCTTCTCTTCCATGTCTTGTTCTTGCCGCATTTCCATTAAACTGTGGTTCAATGGAGTGTACAAATTTTCTCTTCTCGGGTTGTCTCCGTAATTATGATTTCGATTCCTTGTTAAATTCATCAAACCATTTGTTTCATTTACATAGTGGCGAGTAAAAGTGTTCCCAAAGTTAGTTCCCGTCTTGGTGCAGCCACACATTCCACCTTTACCACGAGTGTCACCAAAAGATTCACATTGCGCATATCGCCCCGTATTATCACATTCATCTTCACTTTTCTTCGTACGCTCTTTGTCTTCATCAGAGTCGTTTACAATGCATTTAAAAAACTTGGTGAACTGTTCCGTACCGACCGAGAGAGAAATTGCTCTAAGCAAAAACCAGTCACTGTATCCCAACGTGCGAATGAATTGTTTTGCTTTTCCTTTAAAATTTGGATCAATGTCAACTGCTCCTTCTTTGCCATCATCAAGAAATGCATACTCCACTCGATTAAGAATTAGTTTACATTGGAAATCACTAAAGCGGAGTACAACCAACTGAAAGAATAGGTTGAGAAATTGAGCAATCATCAGAGCGACAAACCAAAACCAGAGCAATAGAAAAACCTTGTCATGAAACACATTTAGTGTCATCACACATAGCAGATCGTAGTTTATGATACTTCCTCCAGGACCGAATTTCTTGAATTCGCATTTGCTCATTTTTGGAAATATTTGATCGAGCGGATTCATTGATGAATTCACGTTGACATCCGAGTCACTGGGGGTGTTCTGGAGAAAGTTGAACCAATCCAGACCAAGATAGGAAAACTGTCCGGTAAGTAGCATGTCGCTGAGGTGAAAAGCAAGTATAACAACAACCAAACTTATAATTTCAGAGGTGATAAACCAAAGTACAAATGATGAATGATGCTTTAAGTTTCTCAGGAACCGTTTTGAAACTTTTGCAATGTGATCATCTGCAGTCTTATTCTCATCCTTATCCTCATCCTCTTTTGGCATCAAAGATCTAGAGTATCGTGTTAACGTATCTTTTCGAAGAGATTTCCATACTAAATTAGGCACACTAAACAGAATGGCTTGTACAAGGAGCACAAAAGGAACCCACTGAAAGTACATGTGATATTTTACTCCTGTTCCTCCCCCGTTTGTGGCAGAAGGTGGGATCCGAGGTCCAACCCCGGGATATGGGAGGTTTTTCTTGAGACTTTTTAACTCAACGGGGTATCCTGAGATTGTGTAAGTTCCTGTGACAAAACAATACTGATTGACAGCCCTCGCTCGAATATCTTCTTCAGGTGGTGCATAGCAATTTATGTGCTCGTTGGTCATACGCTGCCAAAATATGAGACCGGCGAGGAGCAGCAAAATTATAGGTGTAAAATGTGTACTAAGTAAAAAAATGAATGGCTTTCCCTTTTCATTTGCATTTCCTGTAAATACAGATTTAAGACTACGGATAACAGTTTGGCCGTCTGTGGCCATTTTTGAAGCACAGTCAAAGCTTCTGAATTACACGCAAAGATTAGCAGTTTGGAAGTAGTAAAGGGAAAATGCGGCAAGCTGCTAGTAATTACTCATGAGTAATAAAAAAATTGCGAAGTACTGAAGCACTATTCATCATGAGCTTAGCAAATAAATTGAAATAATGATTTTTAATGAGATCATCAAATGGCAAATATTTATAGCTTATATGTCAATACGCATGATAACGAAAGCTGAAAGCTAGCTCCCACATGCCATAATATCAAATCACACACCACTTTATTATCATTTTGCTTCCTGTGATGAACAACAAAGATCTGATTTTTGGGAAATAGTAAATGTGTGCACAAAAGTTTGTGTGTTCGTCGGTGTTAACGGTAATCTTCATTTTCATTCTGTATGCTTTCCAGTCGCATTTAAAACGTTTAAAATTAATAGCATGAAGTTTATAATATGATTTGAATATGCTATGCCAGGTGAAAAGTTACACCCCTATGAATGTGTACTCATCAAATATGAACCACTTTCATGATTTATCATTTATTAAACAAATTTGAGTAATTCTATTGTTATTTTTTTTTAACTTGTGTGTATTCATTTATTCGCTTTGTTACTTTTTCATTGGCAGTATAAAAATTATGTACATATTTTAAATGGTTAGTAATAATAAGTAATGAAGTGTATTTATCAACTTGTAATCTGTAATTGAGTACCCTTGTTGCTGACTGGATATTAGTATACACTAGTAATATACACGATAACGTTTTGGTTCAATCGACATGAATATTTGTAAATTTACAATTTAGATGCGTTGTTAACCAAAGCTACAACCTTGGACCAAACGGGACCTTCCACAACCTCAACGATTTCTCCGTAATAAAGAGTCATGATGGTGGGATATGTGGCTACTCCATAGTCAGCGGCAAGATCTGCGAGCTTGTCAGTGTCGACCTTAGCCAAGTAAAGCTTGTCAGAACGGTTCTTGGCCAAACGTTCCAATTGTGGGTAGACCCATTTGCAGGCACCACATCCACTGCAACAGAGATTAAGGAAATGCAACAAATTATTACCATATTACAATAACCATGTGCGTGACATGACATCAAACACTTTTCAATGAAACTGTGGACTTACTCATTTCCAAAGTAGACGACGACAGGCTTTCGGTTGTTCAAAACAGCGTAGTTGAAAACGCTTTCAGCGTACACATCGATTAAGTTCTTTGTGGCTGCCCCTCCTGCTTGAGGTTGTTGTTGCGGCACACCGTCGGCAAGGCTGGAGATGGCAATGACTGCAGCCACGAGAACGAGAACTGGGAATCGGGACATGATGAAGCTTTAAAGTTTCTTAATTTTTGAAAATCGGAAATATAGCTTATTGTAATGTAACCCTTTAAAGAGCACTGCAACTCTAAATAGTGTAATCAGTGTGAAAGATACGGTTCAAGTGTTGTACCTTGAGAGTTGCTCACCTGCATTTATATACAAAGACTGGGATCATGATCGTGATACACCGAGCTATTAATGGAACCTGCATCCTATTCGGTGTGCTGGGCCAAGCACCAAACAAACCATTATCGTAATAAACAATAATAATGTAGGCATACAGCATTTATTCTTAAAAATAACATATCTGTCCAGTACAGCATCTCAAAAGAAAACGATTGTTTAATCCAGAAACTCGTTTCCAATATTTCATCATGTTCACGATTATTTTCTCATTTTTATAATTTTAGTATCACAGCGGTTACAAATTCGCAGTTTTAACCCGTCACTTGCTGGGATCGTGACGTGACTTTGAGCTGATGCTGGCGACTTGAGATGATTTGAAATAAATAATAATCCACATAAAATGTTGTGTTCAGAAATATGTATCCTTGCGCGATGACTTTTTAGGCATCCGACACTTTTTTCTCCACATGTTTAACATTAAAGTTTTTGACTGGCTGGATATGCATTTCAGATACCCACATCTATTAATATTGGCCATTAATATCACGTTGTAAATTGACTTTTTGGCATGTTCACTGCTCATCATCGTGATACTGACAAGCGAGTAGTCATTGTTGAAGTGGAATGGGGACCACAGGGAAAGAGCAAAGGTCTTTTAATATCAAATTTACCATTATAATTACCGAGATATTTATACATTTTTGTATGTACCAGTTGATCTGCACCCTATCATTACCATACACAAATCAATTTGCATTGTAATTAATTTCCAGCAGCAAAATAAGCTCTGCTCAATGGGCTTGTTCCTAAAGGCAAGGGGTTGGTCACTGTACATAATCATGAACAGATCATCATCAGAGTCATATCAATTTGCTTTATGGGATCCAGTTTTTCTACTTTGCCATTATTGTCTGCATCCACATTCGAAGGGAATCAGCAACTTGTCGGTTGTCTCTTCTCAAGCATCTTCCAAGACAGCGCTTTAGATTTTTGCAATTTCGCAGCTTGACTTCTCAGAGCGCGATTCATAAATGTAGAGAACGCAGACAGGACAAGGTTAATTTAATATATAGTAATAATAGAAAAATAAAAATGTGGAAGTATATTTTTAAGTGTATCATCATAGTCATAATTCTGTCAATAAAAGGATGCATATTATGAATATGAATGGGTTCTTTGAAACAAGTAATTTTTTCGAATCTCATCATAACTTGTATATTGGCAATTTTAGGCTATATAGAGTTGTCTACTTTCTTTTGTTTTTGCAAACTTTATGTTTTCAAAACATGTGTCGATAAATGATCATTGCCTTCTTGATAATACCCTTTTTGAGTATTTCCCAGGACTATAAATTTTGACAAAAACAATATCCAAAATTGCAACCTCGTGGGTATTCATCAAGCGATGAGTCAGCCATGTGGGATGTTTTTCAAACCGTAATTTCAGCCTGACTAAGTTGTATTTTCCATTATTTGGTTATTTTTATACAGCTTGGCAGTATTATCTGTGTAGTTTTCCTTAATTTTCTTGCGGCACGTACTTGACTTTTTGTTTCACTTGTTGCGAAAATGCAAATCAAGAGCAGGAGGACAATGTATAATATTCCTTAATTATTAATAAACATCAGGAAAAAAAGTTGTTTGTAATCTCTGAAATATATTGCAATTTTACAGGGTCAAGAAGATTTCAAGACTGCACTAGACTACCATTTCGTGTAGTTCATAGTTTGTCTGTGTATCTTTGTCCAACACTGTACTTGAGGAATTTGAAGTTGATGCAAGCAGGGAAATCAAAATGATGTAAGGAACATCCTGTACGAATATATGGTGGTGGAGAATATTGAATATGTGAGGAAGGACTGTAAGTGTCCTATTGTAATTGAATTTTATCAAAAAAATCTTTGACAAAATAACGTGAGTTCAAATTGATGATGAAAAGAAATGCTACATTTTTACATCTGGTTATCTCGACCGATGCCTAATATTAATATGCAGATGTTGATTGATGCCTCTAATTCCAATAAAGCTAAATCTCATGTTTCATGTAGTCCGCCCGTTGTCAAGTTTTTAGCAGCAGCATGAAGACAGGCAGGCACGGACAACGATCATGAATGAATGAAATGCAGAAAATTCGTCTAGTCTGGTCAGTTAGATTTTTTCGGACCACCAATCATATACGAATGGAAATTTTTAGAATATTTTTTAGAAATAATTTTCATAATTATCTTTGAAAAATGTGACCTTGGGCCTAGCGGCCTTTAACCTTTGTTATGTTTCTAACACGGAATATGACCAGGGTAAACCCGGAGATTGACAACAAAGTCATTACCATTAAAATAAAAATGCAACCGACATTTTTTCACATTTGCTAATGGCCATGAGCATCATGCAATCTCAGCCATTCATGGTACAGGCACATGTAATGTGTAAATGAATCATCTTGAAAAATTACACGTTCAATTTTTATGGTTTTGTTCTGAAAATTTCAATCCAATCACGATTGTTGAAGTTTAATATCAGTCTTCTGCCCCGGCTATAGAACATGTGGCAAACATGCGAATGACCTACTGGAAGGACAACCTTACTTTCTCAATATGTCTTCAATTCATTAAGGGAATCTGAGGTTCATGATTTCACAGGACAATTACTTGCACATTTTTATGACAATTGGGCAGTAGTTAATTTACATTTTATGAAGAGATTATGTAATTAAAGTATTGGAAATTAAATCCACGTGTGGAAAGGGTTGGTGCGTGTATAAAAACAACTTTTTGTGGTTCAATACACTGTTCACCTCGAATTTCATGATGATATGTTGTATGTGAGGTACATGTACATAAACTAAACGCATAGTCGATAGGCTATCATTCCATTCCAGTCCCTCGAATTGAAATATTGTTTCACGTGTCATTAAATCACATTTGTCTAGACATTTAGTACGATAAGCTAGTGTCTAAAAAACGTAATACCTAATAATGCCTAAAAACAATAACATCATTATTGCTACTTTGAAGCATAATTTACACATGTACAATTTACCTCACACGCACAAAAGTTGCGCCCACGAGTACAAGTGCCACTCCTGGACACCTGGTTTAACGTTTACAGAAATCAACAACAGTAATTTGTTTTCAATCATACTGTAGAATCATTAAAGACATGCTTTAGGAAACAAAAATGGTAACATTTAATTTGTTATTGTTTTTGTAGGTGATGCATGCTTCCATTACTTCTTAGAAGAAGGGTAGAAACACGAAGAAAATGTGAAGACACGTCAACAGTACACATAAATATCAGATAAGTAAATCATAATGCCAATTATGTTATCTTAAGACACCCCAAATGTTAACTACGCCTTATGTCAGGTTGGTCTAAACAAAACAATTACCTCGCTACGTAGTAATTGAGAATCATATTATTTTGCTTCAGAATCCAGAGCCAGATCTATTAGATGTCAGACTCGGATTCATGCGCCAGTAAAAGTTCAGGTCAAGTTAGAACATTGTTTTTTTTACAAATCCACGTGGACTCAATTTTGGCAGACAACTTACGTCATGAAAAGCATTGCATTGCACCTTTCAATAATTACGGTGCTAGTTGTGTCGAAATGGATGGTAGTATAGTGTGTTTCAGGTTGTCTGGAGTTGAGTCCAGTTATTTTGCTGACGTCAATGTAAATGTTTACATCCGAAGAATGTGCCCCCAGCAGCATCAGCAACGCCCCTTGCGCGTGCAATTTGTTTTTGCTGCAGGAATGCACATAACTGTAACGAGAAGCAAGTCGCCATCACGTCTTTCATCGTCAATTTTCTACTCTTCTTTAATTATTTGCTATAATCAAGAAATCATCATCAGACGCATGTTTACTTGCAATAAACTCACACCTCATCAATCATTCAAGTCATAGTCATAATGACATTTTACTAGTCGCACAAACTGCTGACTTTTAAATGAGCACATTAATCTTTAGTTGTAAATGCAAACATAAAGACTGGAAAATAATCTGGAAGTGGAAAATATGTAAATTATGGAGTGTGAAGGCGTCGGTGTGGGAGTCAACAATGATGCGATTCTCTTTGTTCAGCTATGGATTGGACTACCTGCAGTTAAGCACATATTGCCGTCATCATCATTGGCTGAAAATTCAAGCGCTTATGTTAAAATTCATAAACATCAAAATCCAATCTTATCTCTATACAGTATACATACAATGCATTATGTACACACAAATACAAAAAATACAAAAGCAAAACGATTTCGAGGCTCGAGTCAACGAAACGAAAAGGGTTTGTTTTGGTTTCGTACAATCCATAGTACATTTCTTTTTATTTTGTTTACACCACTCTGGACGAATCGGACGCGGTGGTGTAAGGTTTCCGGGTTGTTGATGTGATGTAACAAGTGTGAAATGCACATGTTGAGTACTTAACAAAGTACAAGTACCGCCTTATTCCTTGCCAATCTCAAGTTCCTTCCTACAAGTTAGAGATTCTTAGTTTTAAATGAATAGACTAAAATCTATAGGACTATTTTGTTGTATTTCTGACTTGCAACCTAAAAATGTGTCTTCCAAATAGCCAAGTTCCAATGTTCAAGAAAAGGGGACTCATATGACAGTTCGTAATAGGTGAGGTAAGCACTAAATATACAAGATATTTTAATTAATTAAGTGTCAAGGGGAAATGATCAGGTGTCTAATGTCCTCTGTTTTCAATAGGCATACTATCAATTGTATTCTGATTTGGTGCTGGAAACCTTTTGCTGAGCTTCTTTTTCTTTTGTAACTTTGAGCTAGATCTATGGCGTTTCGTCGACAGTAGTCACACAAATTAGTCTAAAGTTTTCAATCATTAATGATCAAGCACTTGATGTCTTTCATTATCAGCCATTTTGGATGAGTTGGATTGATGATTTGATGAATGACAAAGTATGGATGAGAATGTAATAACATCGTTTATACCGGGAGTAAACGTTGCTGATTGGCCGTTACCGAAGAAGTGGGATGATCAAGACAGAGATGTTAGGGCGACTGGAACCCTGGAATCCAGGGGGTGGGACATGTCTGCTTGGGAGAATGAATGTGGCACTGGAGAAATTTCAAACTGCTACTGGAAGATGTACAACGCAGAATACTTCAAAATATATCTTGACACTAATTTTCTAGTTGGACCAGAAAAAACGCCGTTTTCTGCACACCGCCTCATTATGTCAGTAGAGTGTGAAAACGAGGTTTTCAGAAGCTCTTTGAATAAAAGCTTTGACGATAAATTCGACATTTCACTCCCAGATTTGGATCCAAGTGCATTTAAGGAAGTACTAGAGGTAAGTGGTCGGAATTTGGAATGATGAAACAAAACTTTACATTAAATTCTTCATTCTAGTGTGTGAGGAATTGGAGAGTAACTATTTTCAATATTTAATCGTTGGTATTGTTTTGCTTGGTTTTTGTAGTACATTTATACAAAAGAAATCAACTTTCGAGACGTACCCCATGCCCGTAATATTATAAAGATTGCAAGCTCCCTTGGAATTCCCGGGTTGAAAAAGAATTGTATCGAGGTTTTATGCTCTAAACTTAATCATAACAATGCAGTGGAAATTTTTTGTGACGCCTTGGACCTAAATGATGAAGATTTGAAAGACAAAGTGGCTTCATATATCACAAGGTATATAGGCTTTTCAAGGTTTCGATACTTTACTACTAGCAATAATTATTCATGTAATTACAAATGAAATAGGTATGCAATTTGATAAATGTGATTATCTGTTATCTCCCTTTTTATTTAGAAACGCATTCAGTGTTTTGTTTTCTGACGGATTCCTCACACTTCCATTAGAAAAGTTGAAGGCATTTCTTAAAAATGATGACTGGTTTATCAGCGACGAAGTACAAGTTTTTGAATCTGTGATGAGGTATGCTAGGTTAAACTTTTATTGGGTTAATGATTTAATTTTTCATGCTGATTATGTACATACATGATTATTTTTGTGTACCTTAGGTGGGCAAGAACAAAATTCGTCCCCAATTGTCAGGAACAAGACAAAAGACCTAGCGGTGGTGATTTAAGGAAGATTTTGAAAGATGTCATCTATCAGATTAGATTTATGTCACTCAATAATACGAGACAGTTCGTATTGTTACATTCCAAGTACGATGGATTTTTTAGTGGCGACGAGTTTATGGCCATTAGTACTTACATAGCTGCCAAGACTGACGAGGGAGAAAGTACAGGAGATACAAGAGAATCTTATCCGACCCCACGTCCCCCATCCAACTTTAACATCAACCCCAGAGTGAAGAGAGAAATGGAGGCAGAGTCGCCAAATGCATCGCTAGACGAGACTTCGGGGAGTGCTCTTGCAAGTATTGAAGAAATATCTAACACTTCAGATGGTGCATTCCGTTCTACAATTATAGATACAGAGGAATCGTCACGCGAAAGCGAAAATTCAAACGTTCAAGTAACCTCCACACTGCATACCACTGAAGTAATTGATTCAAGTACAACGGCAATTGATGATTCTAGTCATGATCCTCCTCCATCAAAGAAGCGGAAGAAGAAACTGAGTCTTGGCACAATTACACGGGGTGAAAATGGCGTATCATCTCCACCGCCAGTTGCGGTCACTCCTTCTGCACCATCTAATCGTATAATGAATCTGCACGACTACGTAAACGAACTTGCTGGGAAGGAAAATATCACAGACATTATTGAAAAAATCAATGAAATGGTTAAAATTCCATCAATGCCACAACACCGAGTCTACCTTCCACACTTGAAGGAATTCAACTTGACACTCATCCGGAATGCCAACCGCAGTTTTGAATGTGGTTCAACTCTAAGAACCTACATTAAGCCTAAATTAGTCCACTTGGCGGAAATTTTATTTTTTAACACAAAGAAAACGACTACAGAGCCAGAAGCATTCTCAGGAGAATTTCAGCCTCAACATTCCAAGACTATCCTAAATGGTCTGTTGAGCATGAAAGTCAATATAACTATAACATGCTCTAACTTAAAGTTCCTAAAAATAAATCATGAGGAAGGCATTATTCTCATGAATCTCATAAAAGATGCTCAAGACGTATTGGACGGTGCTAGGGATTTTCCCTTAAAAGTCCTGCTTGTGAGCGAATGCGAAATTTTCTCGTTGGACCCAGTTCAACGAAATCTTCTAGAAGTTATTGTGATGAGACGGGTGAAAGGATTCAAGAACCATGGGATTTTCCTGAAAACATGCACTAATTTAAAAACAGTTGCCTGGAATGACCTTGGACTCCAGGAGCTAAATGTTAATGAATCGTTATTGAACACAAATCCCCACATGGAAAAGTTGTCATTAGCCAAATGCAAATTCACAGTTGGGGGGAACTTGGATGAACATGAAAATTTTCTTCAAGAGTTGTATTTAGACAACTGCGAATGCAAACCGGAGGTAATGTGCACTTTTCCCAAATTGTTCCCGTATGTAAAGCGCGTTCAGGTTTATGGGAAACAGGCCGACACGCGTTTGCTCCACAAGATTCTTCAAATGGAATCACTTCAGTGGCTATTTGTTTGGGAATTTGTGTACTACAAAGTGAAAGGTAAAAGGAAGCAGAGGGGTTCATGCTCCGTAATGACCGAGGATTCTAAGCAGCTACAACAGTTTCTTTCATCGGTTTTCGATCCGGACTTTGCGAAGAAAGAAAAATGCACATTCATGCTTGAGAAAAAGAAAGAGCTTATTGATTTACCACCCAGTACCTCATGTAGTGCCTTGCAGAAAAAAACAACAAATGCTTTCGATCCTACAATTTGGGAGGGAACAAAGCTAAACTCAGTGAAGGAGAAGTTTGATGCTATCTCAAAGCTAGACTTCATACATTTTTCTTATGACCAGTTTTTTCCCAGTTTTGACGAATACTTGTTTTTTGAAAAGACTGAAACAGACTTGAAGAAGGAGAGGATTAAAGAGAAGCAGAAAGTTGCTAGTTCTGATAACCACCTTAAGGAGGACTTATCGTTGTCCACAGTCGACATTCAGGAGCCTGCTAGTAATAGTAGCGCCAGTACATGTGATGATGACCCATTAGATATGGTGATGACGCATTGATAAAAAACTTTCTATCTTTTCGTATTCTTGTAAATTCATGTTACTTTTTCTCAGTATTTTTGCCTCGTATCAATTCATTATTATTTGAGTGTATTCTCTGTATTATTTTATGAAATGTAATGTATTCCATGTAGGCCAATAATTGATGATAAAATGCTTCTCTTTGTATTATTAATGTTTCTGTGTTCAAATGCTCATCATAATACTACTTTTTAATTAAATAAGGGAAACTGGAGTCTCCACAACTATTACGCTTAACTCGCCTTCTTATACAAGTCTAGCAATCAATTGAGCAGATTGAACTCTACGGACTACAATGACAATAAGGCCTATTTATGTTATTGCTAATCTTAACGATATATTTTTTGTGCAATAATGAATGAACGGTGAATGAAACCATTGAATGATAGCAGTAGGATAAAGTTGATTGATTGTTAGTCACTTTTAGTCAGAGTTAAGAATAATGATAACTCATGAAGAATGTGTAGCAAGTTACATTTACTTGATTTATTTACAAATTATGTATATAATTATATATAATATTTAAATGTGCAATCCGTTTTTCATAGTTTTTATCGGCTATTGCGAGAAGAACAATCAAGAATTAATTTACGAAAAATGTTCATTAGTATATTTTGTTATTGAATGTTTATCAAACCAATAAAAGGATTTAAGATGAATGTGTCATGATGCGTGTTAAAAAGCTCTTTTCTTCTCATATTTCCCAACTCTTTGCATACACTGACCCACGCAAACTTACATTTTGATCTTTCATTTGAAACTGAAACAGGACGAGAAGATATGTGATGATAGCTGCACTTATCTGAAACAGTTTCGCAACAGGTTTTAGGCGTTTTCAGAAAAGTGCAAATTCAAATACAATGATTACTCAAAATGAAAATTCATAGCACAAACTACAAACCTTTGGAACAATGCTGCGACCAAGGGTGAAAAAGTGTCCAGGACAAATCGCTGGAGGTTCTACCAATCCAGCAATGTGGTACATATTCACCTAGCATTGACCAAATTAACTGTATGATTGGAATTGTCGTATGCAAACGTCTTGAGTATGTATGCGTTAATGTTAAGAATACCCTGCGGCTTAAATCTTCGTTACGAACCACCCATTCATACGATCCAATGTCCCGAAGTGTAGCTACACAGTGTACACCCTACATATTAATAAAGTATTGGAAAGATTAATCAGTTGAATTTTAAAATTCCACTCAACATTCATTAAAAATACTATACCTCCTTGTTTATTTCCGATGCTGCCATACCCAAATAACACAGTGCCAATACATTTGCAAGTAATTGAGGACCAACAGTAATCACCGCCATCAAAATACCAACTGATGACGCCCAGCCAATTATTTGAAATACTAAGGTAAGAACATTTACCAACAGTGTGAGAACGCCAGTTAACATCATCCATTGAAATCCAATATTCATATCGTCAATAATGCCATTAATTCGTTTGAAATTTTGTAAAATTTTCGAAGCCCTTTGTTCATCCTCGAATAGAGGCGTTAGCCCCCACTTACACTGCTCACGTACGGCATTGATGGCAAGACAAATACATGAGAGAATTCCTCCGACAACATAATAATGGGAAACCCGAACTGTATGTAGTCCAACAACAAACAATAAAATAGCTGGAGCTGTGACTATTATGAAAATTCTAGAATGTACTAAATACAATCCAGTTGTTAAAGAACCGTAGCAAGAGCAAAATAAGGTGAAACAGCTCAAACCAACAGTGATGCTAGAAAAGATGACAAGTTTTTTTCTGATTGTTTCGAAATGAATCAAATTGTCTTCCAAGAGTTTTGGGTGCTTTAATCCGATTTCCATTTGGATGTCGACAATGAACTGAATCAGTTCCCTGTGAAACTTCAGAATGTGCTCTCTATTTCGAATCGTCATAAATGTACAAAAAATATCTGAAATGAAAGCAAGTGAAGTTACTGATGTGTAAATGAATAAATCAATATCAGCCCAGTTGCCAAACATTAGAACGTATTCTTTGAGAAAAAACATGAAGAGTGAAAAAACACAATTTCCATATACAATTTTAAACAAGGCTAAAATTATGGGATATGCAGACCATGAAAACGAAATTTCTGCATTTGAGTCAAAGCAAAAAATAAACGATCCTGTGACCTGGGAAAATTTTATGGGAAAATAAAGTAGGTTGTATAAGGAAATACGAACAAGCGATTGTCCTGTGTAATTTGGGGCGTCGAGAGACATTTTAGACAACACAAGTGGAAAGTATACTGACGTTCGACCAGCTTGTTCGGAGGGATCGCAAATGTATACTTTAGTCAATTCTTACTTGACTCTTTGTTTAGACTAAATAATTAGCAATTTTTTGGCTTGCAGGTTCAATTAGTTAAATTACTAAATTATATTACAAAGCTTCTCACTTGGCTTTATAAGCAGCGTATTTTTACTCAAGACAAGCGAAGGAAATTGATTTTCATTCAAACACCTTTATGCTTTGAAAACAACTCCAAATTAGTTAGCCAGTTTACCAAAGCAAACATTTTAGTGAAGCAGGTCAGAGAAAGCATTTTAAGGAAATATTAGAATTTCAATGAAAATGTCTCAATCAAGCGGAGAATTTTTAACTGGAGATTTCTTAAAGTTACCAATATTTGTCAGCCAGATCTCCGGTCTCTTTCCATTAAACTTTAAAGAAATTGAAAAATCCAGACAGCTAATTAAACATCGGATTGAATTCTCGTGGAAAGGACGTGGTTTCATCTTCTTGCTCATTCGTGGACTAATTGGCACTGCATCAGGATTTTTTTTGCATTCACATCAGACAGAAATTAACAAACTATTCGGAGAAAGGAGTTCCACTGCTACTTTCTCCCAGTTTGTAGCAAATTTTAGTGTTGGCATTTTTGATCTCTTGTGGTCACTGTTGTTGATATTCAAAGGAAAGGAACTGTCTGCATTCTATTTCAACCTGACAAATTTTATGCAATTACTGCAAACGAAACATTTTCATAACTTTGACAAGAAAGATTCTATCCATCACAGAATTCATGACAAGTACTCACTTCTCAAGCGAGCAATTTTCTTTGCCCATGCCTTATCAGTTCCTCCCATTATATTGAGTTGCATAATATACGTACAAAGAGCTACATACCTATTCCATACAAACTGGCTGAGTACCGAGATTTTGATCACACCAGTAATTCTGATGCATTGGGCAATGACGATGCACTTCCGATTACTAGGTGTATTTCTGGTGATCTCCTTCATTTTCATATTTGAGGTTGGATTTTGTACTCTCAAGACTAATATTAAAACTGGTATACAATCAAAAGGGTTTTATGGGCAGATGCATAATATTAATCCATTGGAAAACCACTCGTGGTTGGCAACAAATCGGTCAGCTATGATCGCTAAATTTGATACAAACGCTAAAGCCAACATTTGGACAATTGACAATTTCGATACACTAAAGCAATTGCTGAAACAATTTCACCAAATTTTTGATTTTTTCCTTGTAAACTTATCGATTACTATTTTTCTTTCATTATTGGAAGCAGTTTTTCAAGCAGTTGTTGTTACAATGAACAATGCGAAAGTTGATGGGCATATTAATTGGTATCAAATATTAACATTATGGCCACAAATTATCACTTGCATGTTGACATTTTATATGCTTTGTGATGGAGCTTCTTCGATGACAAATGAGGTAACTTAATAATTGATCTCTTCCAATATATAGTAAAATGCATACTTATGTAAACGAAGCATTTGAAATTTTCACCTTTGACTACACAGGCAAGAGAATGTGCACTTGCGTTCCGGAACTGTCCTGATTTTGAAAGTTTTAATGATGAACTCAAAGATCATGTACGTCAGCATTATAATACCTAGTATATAGCCGCTATAAACAAATTACGCTCTTTGTCTTAATATAAGAGCAAGCTTTATTTCTCTATAGATTCTCATGTTTTTGATTGAAGTCATTAAGACGCCTCCCGAAGTTACACCAGCCAATTTATTCACACTTGGGCTTCATTTATTTCCTACGGTAAACGGATGGCCAATTGTGAGAGCTGATCTCAAATTCTGTTTTGAAATAACTTCTCAATCGTTTGAATTTACTCTTGCTTTTTAGGTACTGGGGATAATGACAACGTATGTAATCGTACTATATCAATTTAAAATTCATGAATAGTACAATCATCATCGTGTTGTGTGTGTTTTATCAAGTATATCCGTAAACGTGATTAGGGTAAGCAATTAACATAATATTTTCCACTTCCACTGACTAAAGGTTCAGATTACAACTAGATCGTAGTTAATTGGTTTTATGAAAGCAGAAACCTGGAACCACGTACACAAAGCGCCACAACTAATAAAATTGTTCTATCATTATCAAAATACTATTTGGTTTAAAAAATGCCTTTTTATTTGCACCAAATATTTGCACGACTAATTGGAGTGTACCTCTTTACAATTATGGTGGTAAGGTGTAATGGCTTGGAAGGTATGTTTTCTTTCATTCAGTTCAAGAAAGTTTTCACATAATTAATTCTCTTTAATTAAAATTTACTTTCACAAAGCGTCACAACTACAGCCCCGCAACAATGTCAGTGCCACGCCATTTTCTGAAACTGAAGCTATTCCCCTTACGGGGAGTCCCCTATCGTCGCATTACGATGTCGGAGTTGGAGCAGGTTTGTTTTTCAACTACTTTTCCCTTTATAATGAGAAACCCTTCTGGAAAAATTTCCAGGCATTAATGGATGTGAATTGTCCCCCTCCAGTTTGCAAATGGTCAACGCTCTGTTGGAGTCTGCGTGTTGGAGCAAGTACTGTTTGCCTAAGAAATTTCGGTCCTGGTTGGTTAAATAACGGTCGTAGCAAGAGGGGGGACTGCTCCCTTTCTCGAAGGAAAGTTCAGTGTTGTCTGGCATTGAATAGTCAGATTTGACCATTGTCCGCTTCATGCGGGATTACAATTTTAAAATGCTTGTAATTTTTTATTACACATATTGTTACGTGAATTTGTTTTATTTTAAGGTAATCAGTAATCATGTACAACATGCAAATTACTAATATATTATATGAATAAAGTATCCAATGAAGCAACTACAATAGGTTACGTCTTAGTTTTAAACTGACTTGGACTCACAAACATTTCTGTAAAAGGACTGTAAGTAAATTCACCATACAATATACGAGGTCAATACACATACCTTTATATATTTCGGTTCGATATTCATAAGTATTTTTATGCTAATCCCGAGTTTGACATGGTATTGCACATTAAGTATGTATATTACAGATTACATTTACTCAGATTGCCTTTCATTGTGTATGTTCCATTTATTAATAACTGTTCATACGCAATCCTAATAATCCTACAAGCTGGGTTGACGTGGTAGAGTTTTGGTAGCTCTGAGGAGTTTTTCTTGCAAGTAGAATTGCTGGAGTACCACCAAATACGTGGCGATTAGTCCAAAAACCTATATCAAATTATCGTATTAAGAATTTATCTGGGTGCTTGATCTTTAACACAAGTGCATGTATGTATCGTGAATACATATTATCTGTAATGATTTAATGTACAAAGCTGTAAGTAGTACTCACTGAAGAAAGCATTTGCCGTCCAATGGTGAAAAACTTTCCTGGAGAAATCTTTGGTGGATTTGAAAGCACTGAAGTATACAAAGGGATGACTTTCTCCAGTATGTCTGTGGGATACTGCATAGTACATGAGATTTCTCGAAAATTAAGCACAAATCTTATAGCCTATAACAAAATACAAATATATGTTTAGTTTATCACATTGTTTCATTATGAACCAACTTTAAAGCTTTATGAGCATAATATATTGATTAAAATCAATTAATCAAGCGACATATTATTATTCTGAATGCGCAGTCATACCTCAGTCGTCATCCCATTGCAGACATCACACAATGCAAACAAGGTGACCTTGATGCTAAGCAGACCGCAGATTAATGAAATAAATGAAGAAATTTCAAAAAGATTGATTTCATTCTGCCTGAGTTTTATCAAGTGAAAAGACTTCACAGTATATACCAAAGTCGTAAAGCAAATGTTTAAAAATTGAAATGAAAATAATGCATGAAACTCTTTTAGAAATCCTTCAACAACATAATACTCTCTAATGGCCCATTTGATCTTCTGTCTTTTCAAAAATAGCCCATCCCCATTTTTGGGGCTAGTTACCACACGTAGTGACTCAAATGCAATTTTGAAGCATATAATCAACGCAATCCACATATGAAATGTCAGCAATCTGATTTGACTAATAACAACCCAATATAAAGTCAAGATGTTGATAATTGCAATCTTCCACCAAACCAAACCGTGACGCAATGCGATTCCACTATAAAAGAAGAAACTGATTCCACATGAAATGCATGATAATAATATAACACACACAATCATGAAGTTTAGTCGATTTTTACGCTGCTTAAACTCTCTACTCATAACTGGACGGTGCTCTATGGCATTGTCAAGTAATTGTACTACTTTTGCAATCAAAGCTGCAAAAAATATTTTGATTCTCTCGCGGTTCAGAAGTAACTTGAGTACACAAAGAGTATCAAAAAACTCAATTGACGCATTGACAGCTCCATTGGTTATTTTTTCAGTGTAGCCAAGTAGATTGTAAACCTTCTGAATGTCTTCCTCACTTAAAATTTGGTATAAGCAAGGGGATGAAAGTAAAAGCAAATAAGTCAACGAAGTGAATAAACACTTCCAACAGAAATGTAGCTCTAAAGTCTCTTTGACAAGCGCCAGTGGGAAAAGTCCATATTTGCGACTTATGGAAAATGGCAGAGTCAAAAGATGTAGTATAAGATACTTCGCAGGGGAGTATGTCAAAGGTGTATCATCCTGACGGGATGGCTTGCAAAATTTTTTCTTCCCTGACATTTTTGTGTATCGCTAATGAATACGTATGTTGATAGCGTTATTTTGCGAAATATTAATTACAGGCTCAAGTTTACAATAGCATGATTTTTTAGGTATGAACTTAATAGCCCCAAATTAACTTTTTATTCAAGGCATGCTGACCGATGAAGATAAAACTTTCGCGAGTAAGGTTGTACTTTACTGGAATTATAATGCAAATAGAGGACCAGCCAATACAGGGCACAAAAAATGCAAAACGTGAGCGGAAAAAACCATTTGCTGAAGTTGTCAATTTGTCGCCATAAAAGAACAGGGCGGCCATTATTGAATGTGTCAGACCATTGAAGTGGTATTCGAAGCCTGCCCAGTACAACCTTTTCCAAAATGATTGGTTCATCAAAAATTAATGATTGCCGATGACAAAGGTTATTGTTCCCATTTCCAATGGCATACGAAGCAGTAAAGTGTGAAGCACGGGCGGATCTATTTCTTGTGTATGAAATGGTATGAAAGTCGGTTTGGTCAAGTACGGGCGGTGGTGCGCCTCCGATCGTATTGTTTCTTTCCACTGTTCTGTCCGCCTCCTCAGAAAATCGCTTTTTTTCATAGTACTGAAATTTGACGTCTTCGGTACAAGAATAAAGCACTTTCACAAGGACATACTCTCCGAGAGAACCGAATACGCAAATAAGACAGCCTGCCATCCAAATATCTACTGCCTAAAAGAAAAAATAGTTAATTAGCATTTAGTTATGCTGATATGAAATTCTTTGGGCTTTCCTACCTTCACATATGCCACTGGTGGAAAATCCGCCTTCAATCCCACAAACTGCGTCACCAACGTTAGAATGGAAGTAACAACTAATGACATTCGTGCTGAGAGCGCATTAAGTTCCAGCCAGAAACTAAACCAGCTCAAACAGACAATTAAAGAGCAAGGGGCAAACGTCTGAATTATATGATTTCCAAGCAGTCGGTCGAACCGGAAACAGGATATCAGTTGGGAAAAGTTTTTAGCTGATTTGTAAAGAGAAGTCAAGAGAATATATTATAATCAATTTTCTGTTTTCATGTTCAAGTACAATTGATGGAATGAATATAAGATATTACTATATTACCTTCAAGGTATCTAGGAACGGATGTTTCGTGATAATGGAGTGGTCTTGTTACCTGAAACTGAAGCATACGCAACTTGGTATTTATTGTGAAAGCATCCTCCTCATCTGCCCACAAATACTTGACTTGGGTTTCATCATAGGAAACTGTCAAATGCACATTAGAAAAATCGTAATAATAACTTTCAATTAAAATCACTGAAAGAATTTGAGAACTTACAGCTTTCAATATACATTGGACAGACTTGATGATCGTAAGGATAGTATTTGTAATTCATAGCGCAAGCAACTGTGGCATATACATTAGTTATGTAGTGTACAGTTTGATTGCGAAAAATGTAAACTGAAACCAATTTATGGGTTAGCTGTCCAACATCTTGAAAGTATAAAGTCGAACAGAGTTATGAAGAATTCGTAGAAAAATTTAATTGCATAAAAACATTTGGAATTAAACATGCCTGTTGATTTTGCATTGACAATGTAGGGGTCTGGATGCCATATCTTTTCGGTATATTCCAGGGGTAAAATGAAAAACTCTCGACTACCAAACCATTCTTCGCTAAAATTGAGACGGGGGTCTATCCACCGCTGCGAGAGCGTCATATCCATTCTTGAATACATAAGTACATTAATACATTTGTCAAAATGGCTTTGGAAGAAACAGATTGACAGCCTCAATATGTTTTTCAATAATTAAACGAGGGGCGTAGGCGGACATACCTGAAATCCATATCTGCGGCTTTGATAGGATTGATGGCAACCACATGGATATCAAACCAGACAAGTATTGGCTCATTGGATAAATTTGGTCGCTTTTCTAATTTAGTATGAAATTTGATTCATGACAAGACAACAGCAAGAATCTAATGTTTTGCAAAAAAAAACAATCTTACCTTTTTTGTAGCCTTCTGGTATTACAAATTTTGGCCTGCTGGGAACCTTGCTTGGATTTTTTATTGTTGCAGTTGTACTTTTCATATTGCCTATTAATGGACCAGGTTGCAAAGTGCTTGCTGCTGAAGTCGAAATACTGAGTTTAACAAAATGTAAAATGAAAAAATACATTACGCACTTAAACTTTCCAAACATTTTCACCGGTTCATGAGGGGAAACGTGCATGGCTCATTTGTTCCAATGCGAATGAAACATAAACCATTTAGTATCATAGACAAAATGCAAAATAGTAACCATAAAACAAACAAAATCATTGATTCATAGCTTAGTCTTGGGGAATTATATTTACTCATATTTGAATCTCTTATTTTGATGAAAGCAAATCCATTCCATGATTCTATCGAGGATAATGGCAATCTCAGTTTATCGTCAGAGTTTGCTTGCAATAAAATTATATATGATATGCAGTCAACATCTAGGTTTGCTCCAATTTATGACATTTTGTTGTAATAACATAACTCTGGCATTTGTTGTGACATAAAAGACCAATTCTGCTAATGATTTATGTTCCCTTAATATCATTTGTCATATTAGCATTATCCAAATACAGAAAACATGTCAAATATGAAATTTCATGCACTTCTAGGTTCACCCCACAAAATTTCCTGTCGACATATTCACATGATTCAAATGTTCCATTTCATACAAATCATTGCGGATTCCTTGTAACTTTACTATTTGAATAGAGAAATTATTACAGTTTTGAAGCTTTTAAATAAAACATAACATTAAATGAATTGTAACATAATTGTTGTTCTACACAGAGGAATTAAATTAATTGTGTGAATGTTCTATACAAATGCTTGGCAGAATGCAGAATAACATATTTTCTCGACACTTTGACATGGATCTGGATTCAGTTATCATATGTACTTCAAAATGCAAATTTTACATTCGTTAGATTAGTTACTTCCTATTTTATTTAAACAGCTGCATAGATTAGAATATTAGAAATTTTATAGTACTATATATCCTTTTAAATCTGATGGTAGGACCTTGGTATGAATTTCATGCTCTTGGAAGCTTGTTGAATTTCTGATCCGGTACCTGTCAAGTTTGACTTGAGCAAAGATTGCAAACAAAAGCATAAAACCAAATCCAGACTAATCACAATGTTGCTTGCATTTCACATTTCTTGTATGAGTAATACTGCAAACCTATTTCGTATATAAAGTTGAAACTTTTTAACCTTGCAATGCATTCCAGCATCCTACTTTTCAAGGATCCAGCAAAAATTTTTCTTCATGGTAAAATATATTAAAACTCATGAAAACTAACTAACTGACATTACTACTAATTTTTCGAAAATAATCCTAATAAATATTTTTTGGCCTTTTTGTCTTAGATGAATTACATTGCATCGCCCATTATAATTGGAGTGGTCACACTCCTTGCCGCTGTCTCTGCACAAGAACCCACGTGCGGATGTGCCCCTCAACCTACCATAATCCAATTATCCTGTGGTGGAAAAGGTAATAATCATAGAGGTCCACATAGACCACCCCCGCCACCAGCTGGAAGTGGGTGGGGTATGGGACCGGGATCCGGAGGACACGAGCCTACCATCCCCGAAGACCTTATGAATATGTGTGAATTCGATGAAAATGGTTTTCCAACTAGTCATCCACCAGGTGGTTTCCCGGAAGGATTCCAAATTCGACAAGATGAACACGGAAACCCTTCTCCCATAGCTCCTGCTGGATTTCCAGTTCCTCCACAAAACTGGGATGGCAGAATGGAAACTCTTGGATTTAAACTGCCCTCGCCTGGAACTCCTCACTACAACATGTTAATGTGCTATCCCATACCTGTTGTCACCATCTAATTGCCTTCAGGTTAAAATCTACAAAGTCTAAATTTATTTACATGATTTGACCATACATTCCGTTTGTTTCAATTCGAAAGTTTACAATCTTTTAAACAGACTAAGACGTGCATTGCAAAAAAATAAATCAATTGCTATATTGAGATACAATTACGAAAGTTCCAAACTATTAACCTTATGGACGGACTTTAATTTGCCATTTCATGCTGCATAAAACAACAACAACAACGTTCTTCTTCAATATCGTACGTGATAGTTTTTTTAGCTTCCATGAAGTCGGTATCATGATTTCCTTCAAGCATTTCTTAAATTCAATCGGTTTGGCATAATGAGAAAATTCATATTTATGTGCTTTGCACCCTGCTAACTCGATCTTTATGTAGTAGCCAAAAATTTGACAACTGTATAGATGAATGCATGATTATTTATTCACAAACTGAAAAATGATGACCACAACACGACTTTGAGGATGGTGATGTGCTGAAGATTGTAATGTGTGTTGGTGGCTGATCACCACTTTACAACTGTCATAAAGATGACTCTACATATATCATTGATGTCATTACTCATCTTCGTTCACATAAAGTATTGTTGTTAGTTGCCTCTCGTCCCAAAGATGATGTTTATTTTTAGAACGTTTTTAAGGATTCCTCGTATTTTTTATTATTTTTCTTCCTTCTCATCATTAGGCAACAATGTAGAAGGGAAAAAAGTACGATTTCATAAGTTGACTTGTACGATAGTATTGTTGTTGTGCAGTGATGATAAATAGTGTGCTAGGGAAATGAAAAGATAATATGCATCATATTATGCCTATGCACATCGACCCTAATTACTGTTTAGAGACAAATTCGAATGCCCCAATACCTTTCGTTGTTGCCCACAAAACTTTGAAAAAATAATGAAACGAATGTGATTTCAAACTAACACGAATAGTCAGCAATCGCCTTGTTTTCATTCGTTCACAGGACGCCTAGAGTCCGATTTTACTAGGTCATTGGGATTTGAGTTTAAATGTTAGTCCTTGTGAAAATTTCCTCCCGATATTTTATAGCAGTTTATTTGGACATAAATGGTTATATATGATATAAAAAGATTAAGCATCACTCATTAGTTTTTTTTATCGCCAGTTACGATCAAATTCGCTTTGCATCTGTCAACACGTCCCACAGATATGTAGTCAAACTGTCACATTCAACAAACTAAACTGTCAAACAACAAAAGTACTAATTTACTAATTGGGTTAATCGTTTTTTAATTTTTTATTTCGATTGTGCACACTTGTAGTTCTTCGAACTGCGCGATTGATGAAAGCTTGTAAGAGGTGCTTATAAAAATCGGGTTACTTCTTTTGAATAAGTGCATACTGAATGCAATATGCAAGGGTTTAATAATTAATATACAGATGCTGATTCACCGAATCACAAGAGAGTTCTTACTGCAATTAGAGCTTGTGAAGAATGACAAATTGATGGTGATGGTGATGATGATGACTCTTACCTTTTAAATACAATATATAATTATGATTTTTGTTCGACATAATTACAAGTTGACAAGACTTTGATGCGAAGCCATTTTTAGATGTTTTATTGAAGGATTGCAAGTTCATTGTCAGGGAAAGATGCGACGACATGCAAGTAACAATTTAAAAGACTACACTTGTCAAATGAATGGCTTATATATATTTTTGTTTTGGCTGCACGTACAATTGCTGGTACCGAGAATCAAAGAAACTTTTTATATGTCCGCCTGACTGATAATAATTCTATTGATTCTTAGGATTAAAGGCAATTGAAATAGTGTAGTTGCAACGAAAATATAGAGACTGCTGTTGGACGGACGGTCACACTGCCGCACAATCACAAACAAAATGTTTTCTCTCTGATATAATAAAAAATGAAACTGCCTTTCATTCATCACGCATGCAGAGTGAAATGTGAGGGAGCATCAGGGAGAAGCTTACAGCAGTCTACTCAGTAGTCATCGTCATTACGATCTATGAATGAACAATGCCACACGCTTGTTTCTTATTTTTCATCTTTCGCCTTCTTCAAGAGAAGAAAATAGAAAAGTAAGAAAACCACAGGGTGCTCTACATTTTTTTCTCCTTCTACTTCCATTCAGGTGATTCCACTGCTCACTGTTCCGCTCTTATTTTTTTCAATTTTCATTTTAAGACAAGGAGACATGAGAATACATGCGTTTAATAAACTTGTAAGATTTAAAGCGCAAGTTTGAAAGAACGCATCTGCAGAAAAGAAGACAAGGAAATTTTAATGAAAAATTGCAGTGTGTCCGAAAAAATACGGATGACGGTAGTCAACAAAAGCTCAGAATTTTAACAATGAAAGACAGACCTATTCAATGTTGCTGCGATGATGTTGATGAGTATGTCATGAATATTCAAGCTTTCTGAAGACTTACATGTGCTTCTTTATCATCATATACTTTACTGCTTTGCTCTTGGTATTGGTTTTCTTGAAGACTCCTGTAACTCTGCAACTTATTTTTGAAAAGAGACATGCATAACTAAAATATATTCTATTATTGGACCCTGTAATCTTTCTTTTGTGCAGGGAGTTCTTTGTTGATGAGCCCGATGACAGTGAAAATTAGAATGGAACAATTATTATAATTTATTCTCATACAATAAGTTGTATCGCAAAATAAAAAAGAAGGGTATTATACTTGGAATCAGTGCAATGTGCAATATCTGTAGGTGGATTGACAACTCACGACACGAACATGACATGGCCATGACACATCACGTCATTTAGGGATAAGTAATCGTGTGTCCAAATCGTGATGATTTGCATTGAAATTTAAAATACGTATTGTGCACAAACATATTGCACTTTCATCAAAGATGTGTAAACTGCGTTGTGTTTCTTTTTAAGGGAAAAGAAGGAAGGAGGAATCTCTGAACAAAGGAAAAATAACAAGACATGAAAGAGAAAGCGAGAACTATAACCTGAACATATTTACATTTTCAGTAATAATACGTCTTTTAGGTTTTATAATTTTAATCTTTTTGTGCCTTACTTTTTATGAGCTTTGAGTTCAATGTTCAATTCAGCAAAGGGAAAAACAAATTAAGCAAATTTTAATCAGCTTAAGTTAATATTTAGAAAAGAAATCACAGAATTAAATCGGGGAGATTTTCGTCCGATACTAATCTAATCACTGATCTGTCGTGGTCGTTGTTTGCATGGAACATAATATCGCTTCTTATCTTTATATTCATTGGATGCCTTGGCCAAAAAAAAAACTATTATCTTATTATCTTTATTTTTTCCCTTGAAGCTAAAGAATGACTTAAAGAATTAAGAGGAGAACCTATTTTTTGCGTTTTCATTTTCTTAATTCGTTTTCTAGGATTGCAATTTACATATTGTGGCAATATGGCGCTATAAAACTATTAAATATAATTACAAGTATAGTCTTGCATTTTTGATATTCATTATCATCCTCACCCTCATTAATTTTCATATTTATAGCACAATGTGCGCTTTGGAGAAGAGTGTGAAAAGTAAAATACTACAGAGTATTGACTTGACATTCAGCGAAGCGTCATCATGGTTTGGACTTACTCAAATTTCATGATAGTGCAATTTGCAGTTTTACTTTTCCTTCATCAACTATATAGACAGGTAGTCATGTCGCTTTATTTGTTTGCTTAAATGGAAAAAAGTGAATCAGCAGGAAATGCTGCAAGGGGTTTTGATAAAAAGTAAAGTGGAGGGGTCTGTTGTCTGTTCTATCCGTCTTATACGCAGTTACTGACCAATCTTCAGGAATGAAAAGAACGCTGCATCTTTTTTCATCGTTTGAAAAACCGACAACCGATGAAAAATGGGTGATGACTCTGATGACAATGAAAGTTGTAATAAGACTCTAAAGACACTTGTGATGATGAATCGTCGACAATAGAACAAGAAAAGTTAGTGACGTGGGGTGCTTTTGGCTGATGTGAAAATGAAAATCTCTTTATATGAAATTTAATGATTATTTTAGACCACAACAGCGTCCTGCGTTTTCCATCCTATTATAGTTAGGTGTCCCAGTCAATTTCTATTTTAGTGAGCTTCTAGTTACTGACTCTCTGATTCCGAATGTTAGAAGTGAACTGAACGCAATGTTTATGCATTATATGAATGTGGGCTACCGTGACATCCTTTTTATGTTCGGATGTATGCAATTTTTTAGTCAGTCATTACACTCTAAAAGATAAACACTGTGCAATTCAAGGATTTTTTTTATACAAAAGTCCCTGACTTTGCGAAAATCTTAAATAATAGCCATGAAACCATAATTGAAGACATTGACCCTCTGGCACAGGAAAACGAGCAACGAGGAAATTTCCTGTGGTGACAAGCTACAGTATTGGAAAAAAAATACTTTTTACTGTTCATGGCTTGTTTCGCGGAATAGTGTTAACGAGAGATCATGACCATAAGATTTTTTCTGCCAAGATTTGATGTGACATTAACACTAATACCATAATGACTATGATGACAAGGACTTTAAGTTTAAACGATCACCGCTGAGTAGAAAAATAAAATTTATAACGGGAGAATGGAAGAAATAATATTTTTTACACTGTAAACAAGTATACAATGTGAACGTACTAATTCACTAAAAGAAACTGTTGACACCCATATCCAAAGCTGGTTCGGTTTATAGCACCACTAATCAATCTTAATACATGCGAATACATAGGTATTGATAGCATTTTTGAAACTGCATGAAGTCATCTCTCAGACATTACAACTAACTCATTATTAGGCGTAAGGTGGTTATTTGGTTTTTCGGTCAACTATTTCCATTTGGACAACAACACAAAGAAAAGAAAGGAAAATGAAAGTGCTTATAATCGCCAAAAATGTTTTGATGCATCTTGTGCACACTTCAAAGAAATTTGAATTTTAAAGTTAACAACCCGTAAACACGTAAAGATTTTTATGGAATAGAATCCCTGCGTATCCAATTGTTGTATGCATAAAGTTATAGAACTTTTAATTGTCCAACTTTTTGCAAATATTTATGTTCGTGTATATGCAGTGCCCGGCAGCCTCCTCTCAACCACGATTAACGACTTTCATAGAAAACATCTTCACATTCTAGAATAAACACAACAAATTTTACAAGTTATTTTTGTAGCTGTTATCCTGAAGAGTGTGAGCATAATAATGGTGACAAAAACTAAATTACCTGTGTGTAATAATAGAGCACTTCATTTCGTTTCAATCACCCACTGCACTAGAACCTACTGGTACTTAGATTGGTTTGCACGATCTGTTTTCAGACAAGTGTAATTTTCTATGTGTATATACAATCTAAGTATTCATCATTTATGCCTACTGGGCAAATCCGAACAACAGAACCGAGCATAGACACTACTCCAAAGGTACACAATATACATATCAGCAGAGAGAAAGAGAAGATGCGCGGAGTCACTTCATCATCTTCGTCATCTTCACTATCAAATCAAATCTCCAATTTCACGGTTACATTGTTACACTCACTTGGATGGATAGATGCAGACATAACAAAAAGATTCATCCCCATCAACTTCTGTCTTCTTTTTTGTCACACAAAACCAAACCACACACAGCAGCAGTGAAAACAGACACATTTTCTGCATATAATGTAGTAATCTATTTATATCAAGAAGTACAATCGCCAACACGTTTTCCATGCTTCCAAGCATTATTATTACTTTTTTGCACTTTTTCATTATTATTATCTCTTGTCTACATCAATGCAGAAATTGCATCGTCAACGATGAAGAGGAAGAATATGAAAAAAATAGTATGCTTCGTTTAGGTAGCATGTTCTTTTTTAATGCAATAAATCGACCACATGATGATGATTATTTTAATTTTCACTTGAACATAATGCTTACGCTTACGACAACAAAACCTGTCCTTCCACCCAAAATGAAGAGTACTTGAGGGTAGTTTCATTTCATCAGATCAGTATAAAAGCTTTGTCTCTCTCCATTTTAATCCCAGTTACTTTGTCTATTTATTCCTGTCTGGTGTGTCTCAAGAGTGGCTAGAGTAGAGTTTATGTCATCATTTAAAGGGGTTTCAGGCAATTGAACTTGTAGAATTCGTTTTTTGGGGAAACGGAGAAAGTGCTGTGCAGATGATTCTGGTTAATATGGACTACTGGACAACTCATCACAGGCGTAGGAGATGTAATTGGAGACTGGACTGGTTGTCTGGAGGGATTGTAGTGTCCTTTATTCTGTGCTCCACCAACGGTAAAAATGTCGTTGAGGCTGGAACAACCACATCATCTTATACGCAGCAGTATAATAGTGGACAAAGTTTGACTCAGCAACAACCACACAAACAGAATCTTTTGAATGTTGCAAGTAGTTCAACAAGTAATAGTTCCGAGGGATACTATGTTTCTACATTGGCTGGTCAAAAGACGTCAAACAGCATGGGGTTCCCAATGTCATCCGTGACACCAGGAACCTTTGAACCGAGAGGGGATTTAGGAGGTGGTTATGGTGGAGGAGGGTTTGGAGGAAGTGGGGGAGGTTATGGGGGTGGCGGAGGATGGGGAGGTGGTGGTGGTGGTTATGGCGGAGAGCCTCCAGCCGTCTATAAATACCAGGTGTACCCTAATCCTGTAAGCAAGCATGCATAACATTGAAAATTAACTAAAAAAGTATTTGGACTTTATAGCTAAATTTTTAGCCGTTTTGATATCGATAGGGTTATGGTGGAGGACATCACATGACATATTATGAGGACGATGATGACGTTGGTTTCGATAAGGAACTCATCGGTCTACTGGGTTTGAAAGGTCTGAAGGGCCTCAAAGGTCTCAAAGGCCTTTTGGGTTTACTCAAGGGTCTCCTTCTTCTGAAGAAATTGGGCTTGCTTCCGCTACTTTTACTCCTCTTACCTCTACTCATTCCACTCTTCTTACTAAAGTTAGCTCTGCTGCTTATCCCGTTGGCACTACTCCTTCTCATTCCCGTTCCGGTAATCTCCACCGGAGGAGGTAGATGGCTGGAAAATGGGTGGGTTGGAAAAAGTGTTAAGGGGTATCTGCAGGTTGGTCTCACAAACAATCCTTGTGTCAATTTACTCGAAAAATGGCTGTGACATTATATTATATGCCCATTCTTGACAGGAAACAATGGACGAGTTAGTAGGCAGACTTCCGAATGATATTTCTAACATTGTGGATAAAATTCGTGGGAAAAGTGCCGAGACCGTATCACTTTCGGATAATGAGCTGACGCCAACATCATCCTCTTCTACAGCGACTAAACAAAGTAGTCCCGCTTTTATTGTGAAGAGTTCTTCTGCTAACATTAAACATACAGTAGTGTCCTCTAATAATAAGCTTTCTAACATCAAGTCCACTAAAACTTATACTAAGCATGAAAAGAACTCATCTCCCTCCTCCTGAGATAACCATACGAAATTTAACAGACAAAAGATGCATAACTTTACTTTTTCCCAGGACTTTTGAGACAACAAAGCCTTAGAGACTCGAAAAAATGAAAGTGACAGTGACCGTGGAAAAGAATATCTGCATGAAAGATTTGACATGAATACTTACTCGTGTTTCAGAACCTGTACGAACTTCATTATAAGTACTTACGATAATTTTGCCATAACTGTCTTGACTCATTCACTAATAATGACGATGGACACAAATCGACTGTGATACTCAATACTCACACAAGCTTACAATTTACAATCAACTGACTTTAGCTTATTCTTTTGCCATTTAACAGTATATATTTGCATGTTATAGTAGTAAAATTATAAAAATACAATAGTTTGAGGATAAGATGACAATGGACAACAATGGACGACATAAATAACCCATTGGAAAACTAAAACTAACGATTTACTAATAACAAATGAGCTTTTACCTGTTGTTTTTAGTGTTATAGATATGTAACTTTTAACGTATACCTTATGCTATATTATTGACTGTAGAGTTTAAGAATTGGACAAGTTTCTTGCTTTACTGTGACAATCGAGTTTTATTATTTCAAGAATACTTTTATGATGTAATTTTTAACTTATTGATGTTTTGGCTGCATAATATGTTTATTTGTTTCAAAAATTGAAATAAAATGAAACCACACTATTCATAAAACTGAGTTAAATGTATAACAGCATAATTACCACATGAAACAATCTCAAGCAAACAAAGTCAACGATATAAGAGGAGAAAGTTTGCGACGTTAGTAAAGGTTAATGCTTACAACAACCAAGCCAGAAGAGTGGAACTACGACTAACATCAATGCAAACAATTAATCATCAAAATCATTTGTTCCGTTATAATGTCAAGATTTCAGTACTTGGTTTATCTGCCCACGCACAACATCCCAGTTCTAAATACACCTACATGTCTATTTCTCTGTCTTGAGAAATTTGAGAAATAAGGAACAAGCCAAAAATATTCAGTTCTCAATGCCATATCGTACCACTCAAAATGTGCAACATCATTTTTATCTATTAGCTTGAAAACCAATGTGCCATATCTAATGCCAAAACCCATACCATTTCATATGCCACATTTCCCTGTGTAATTACAATTTGCTGTAACAAGCATATACAACGCGTTTATGTATAATTCAAGCTTTTTTCCTCGTAAGTTGTTCTTTATCATTTACCAATAACATAATGAATGATATTCACATTTTCTCTTTTCACCCTTATATTTTTTTAAACATTTAAACAATCCATGAAAGTTCCATTTAAGAATGACAATAGACGGCAATTTAATACCTTGTATGAACATGAACCGGCATGCACATTTTTTGATAAATAATAAATGCATACTACAAACACAATAACACATATTATTTATTGTTAGCATCACTTTTTCATTTTTTCGCACGTTCGTCTCGTCTTCTGATTGAGTTATGATGAGTTGTACAAAAGACATTTTCCTACATATGGGCACACAATCGACTCCTGGCCGAAATTTACTTGGTGTATTTTTAGTTTGAAAAATATGAACGCATTCATAAACACTCTATTTATCTATTAAAGAGCACACAACAAAGAGTAAAGTAGACAGACCGCTGCTACTACTGCTGGGACCGCTTTGAAAAATTTGCCAAAGAATACAACTGAAATTAAACAGGCAAAGAAAGAAGAAGTTGTAGAACACGGGCAAATGAATGCATTCGCATAAAAATATCTTGTTGAATGCAACAATGTCAGTTAGTAGTGGTAGTACCGATGATGATGATTGTTATGATACACATGTAAAAAATGCACATGCTATATAACTTTTCTATCTATTTCTTTCATCATTATCATGGTCATGGCCATATAATCATCGCCAGGTACTACAATCATCAATCCATCATCAGCACCACCGGCATTATCCCGTCTCATCATCATCGTCGTCACTGAATCGCTTCTACTATCATCATTATTATGATGCTGCTGCGACACCAAAAATAGCTTCAGTCAGTCAGTCACTATGTCTTTCTCATCTTTCTCGTGGTACTACTGAAGTTGAGGATGATGCTACAAATTACGTTTTCTTCTTCATCTTTCTTCCCAAAGACGAAAAAAGGAGACGGGATCCCTTTTACCTACTGTTCATTCATTCATTGTCTTTTTGTTATCATGGGTGTTTGACTTACTTGAGTTGAGATACAGATGCGGCAAATGTTCGGTTGGTGGTTATTATTAGTTTCTCATATGCGGGAGGGCACTTATACTCAGAGGAATATCATCCTTAAACATATAACTAACTATGTATGTGCATATTAAAATATGAATAATAATAATGATAATACCTAAATATGAATTTTATACACACACACGACAGCATGATCATCATCATCATCAACCTAAAGAAATATGAGAAGATGCATGAACGTATTTATTAATAGTAAAACTTATCATTATTTTTTTCTAACACACATTTCATATTTCACAAAGACGAAGAATACGGGCAAAAATAGTCCATCGTATAAAAGCCGTTTTTTCATCCGCTCCCGACATCAGTTCCCTTCTTGTTGGTCGACAGAACAAAAAAAAACACCTTGCAGTTTTTTGCATGGGACTGATGATGGTGTTTCAAAACTAATTACAGAAGTGGTAGTGCGTTGAAATTGTGAATTGCATTTTTTTGTGAAAACTTGCCGTGAATTCCGATAAAGTTTTTGCTTCGATGGATAAACGAGCCAAGCTTTGTACATTGGGTTAATGTGAGACATAGTAGGAGCCAGTGTGACTTCTAGAATTATAAAGCAAATATTGCACACTTTTGCAACAACGGTTTGCAAAATACCGGGTTAGATGGGGAGACGAAGTTATCATCGTAAATATTTGTCGACGGCAGTGGTTTTGATTGGAGTAAGTATTTCGCTCGTTGTGGTGCCATCATGTACGCATGCTGTTGCATCAGTGTCAACTTACACCAAGAATTTCTACCAACACCAACCTCACACCTTGGCAAACACTTCAGGTGCAGTGTTCGAACCTAGAGGAGATGTAGGTGGAGGAGGAGGCGGAGGAGGGGGAAGTTACTCGGCTGGAGGTGGGGCAAGTAGCTTTGGAAGTTCTGGAGGGGGTTACAGCATGGGAGGTAATGTTCTTTCCAACTTTGAATCAGAGAAATGTAAAGCCAAAGGAGAATTTTCTAATGATTTTGGTGCATGAATTATTGGAAGGTGGTGGTGGTGGGTACGACATGGGAGGGGGAGGCTATGGAGCGCCTGCAATGGCAAGTCCTGCAGTATACAAATACCAGATTTACCCAAGTCCAGTAAGTGGGACGATATTATGGTTGACGGCTTGAGTGAGTACTGCTTGTTATAAATTAATACCTGTTTGATTAATTTCCATTTTTAATGTGTCCAAAGGCGATGCAAATGCAGTCCTACGGATGGGGTGGAGACGATGAGGACGATGAAGGAGGTGGATTTCCAAAGGAACTTATTGGTCTTTTGGGATTAAAGGGTCTTAAGGGTCTCAAGGGGTTGAAGGGTGTCCTTGGGCTGCTCAAGGGATTACTTCTTCTCAAGAAACTATTAGGAATTCCATTACTTCCCATTTTGCTCCCTCTTCTCCTACCTCTTCTTCTTCTAAAACTGGCTTTTTTGCTTCTTCCTTTGCTTCTCATTCTGCTTATTCCTGTTCCGGTCATTTCTACCGGGAGAAAACTTTTGGAAAGTCCGGCAGGACAAAGTATCAAAAAGTACTTGCAAGACAAAATGGATAGTTTCATGGTTAACCTGCCAGAAGACATTTCACACATTGTAGAGAAAATCAAAGGTTCAAGTGCAGACCTATCTCTGAGCCAACTTATTTCAAGGTATTCGGACAATGTGGGAACAGCAAGAGCAAGCTCGAACAAGCAGCACAAAAGCAATTTGGGAGACACGGGCAGCAGTCGAAGCAAAGTGGTTTATGTTGCCGCATCAAATGCTGCCAACATCAAACCGTCCGCTAAATCAGCAAAATCAGCAAAGAAAACTGATAAAAATATTACGTCAAAGGTGGCCGGACCTAGTAAGATAATATGATGTACATAATATTGTGAAATTTGGTAAGAAACAAAATAACTGACATGACAAGGACAAAAAACTTGACAATTGACCGCAGACTGACTAAAGACAACCGATACACTTACACAAGCCATTTAGACATCTCAGACGCCAAAGCACTAGAATTACTACAAGCTGAAAATTTGATTCATTCCATGTATATTGGTCAAAATCATTTCCGCTAGTTAAGCATAGACAGATAACCCACCTTTTTTTAAGCTTCTGACAACTTTTACCGTTAGTACAATTTCTACTTTTGACAACCATATTACAGGACAGCAATACTGACTCTGACTTTTACCTCATTTGCAATGGGGTTAATTGAGACTTATTATTTTTACTAAATAGACCAAAGACTGAATTTCCGACAAACTGTTTTCTTTACATGCCAGCTTTACCTTTCTTTCACTTTTATGATCAATTTCTTGACTGCTCATTACTGTGACTTTTTGTGCACACAATCCTTATACAGCTTGGACTAGACTTTCACTATGAATTATTTTCGTTGACCTTAAACATTTTTGGCGAAATTTCTTGACTGGAAATTTAAAAAATAGCATTTAATTTACTACATTTTAATATTTTATACATGTCTCTCTAATATTTATTCACACCATTATTTATATAATTTATTTTCATGTAGCATGTATGCATGTATTTATTTTTATATTCACAAAACTAATTTGCTAATGCAGATGTCAATGAAGAATCGTTAAAGTATGCTAAATAAATAAAAAACAACCCAAATCGCAAACCACTATGAAAGTGATCTTGCTGATTAGTATAAAGAATAAAGTACAAACTGGAGACACATTTGGCGGAGAGTGTGTTTTGTTCATATCTCAAAGAAAGTAGCCAAGCTATAAGTTAGTAAAACTAACAATCAAGAACGACTATGGTGAAACAACGCATATTTACTGTCGATCAACCACCTGAAAATAAATTCTCTAAATTTACCCAAAACATTGAAGAATATTCCCCACCACCTGGAAATCCTTACGAAAATCATGAGGAAACTAACAAGCAAGTTAAAATAGACGATCTACTTTACGAATTAACTCTTGCTACACTTTATCCATCACAATATAGTGGCCAGTTCTTATTTAGTCTTACCGATCCACCCGAAAGAAAGTACAAGCTATCATTATGCAGTTTAACAATATTGGCATCTTTCGTTCGATTCGTTGTTTTTATCTGTCAAGTAGTCTACTTTGATATGTACAACGAAAGTGTTGTAGAACGTTTTGGCATTCAAAATGGAGGAACGCTGGGCATCACCGAGATGATTTTGTCAGCTACCATGTTCATATCGGACTTTATTGGTTCTTTTTTCTTTTGGAAAGAACGACATGGCATTCTCAGTTTCCTTAACCGTTCTAGAGATATTTTGATACTGTTTGTGGATGACATGAAAGGGTCCACCTGGATTCCAAAATGGTTTAACCAAACGACAAAAAAGACAAGGAGGCTGGTCAGAATCGTTAACCTATCTGTTCTCATTGCCACTGCGATCATGACACACAAGGACATTTACATGATCATTTTGTATCTTCAAGGCAAACCCGGCATTGATGTTACATTCTTTACCTGGACATTTCCATTCTTTGCTCTTGCCTGGTTTTTTGTACTTTTTCTCAGGCTGCATTTCCGTTTCTGGCTCATGTCTATAATTGACATCCTTCAGTTTGGGTTTCTGATTGTAAAAGAGTGTGTACAAAAGATTGGAAAGGAAAACTGTGAGACAGTTACCGCTTTGGGTAAGTTTGGATTCGTATCACCGGAGTTTGGACTGAATGACGATGACAAGACAATACCATTGTCGGATGAGTCAAATAAAAGTCCAAAAGAAAATTCGATGAAAGCACAATTGCAAGAAATGAAGTTGACGCAAATTCTGGAAAAATACAGAACAATGGAACAGTTGCTGGAGGAGTTTAATGAATTATTTGCCCCTCATTTGCTGATTGGCATTGTATCAAATGTTGTGGTAATGTTAATGGCTCTATTTCATTTCTTTGTTGAAGTCAACTACAAGCTGAGTGGAACGGCTAGTATATTTGCTATTGAGGCGGTGGTCTACAGTTTGGCTTTGTTTAGCATGGGGAGCACAGCCACGGACATGACAAGCGAGGTATTTGTATATTGTTAAGATTTTCATTTCATAAATGACAACTTGTCGCGTCAAATTAGCATGAATTTTGTTACAATGACTTTGCTTCGAAGGCGGATGCTTGCATAACAACATTACGTGATGTACCATTAGGATCCATTAGTACGGGACTCAAACAGAGGGTAAATTTTGTTTGTTGAAATAAATAGCAAATTGATTAGGCCTAAGAAATACATAATAATATATACTTGCTCGATGGAACTGTATGTTTTCTATGCAAAATAGATCATGCTTCATTTTCAACATGCAACATGCAGTCCGTTGGCGGTTTCACCAGGCTCCTTCTTTTCGCTAAACAGAAAAATGTTGACATCTGTAAGAACAGCTAACTATTTTACTTTCAATATTGGCCATCATTCCTTTAACTTTGTGGAGAATGGTTAGACAATTGTTTTTGTGCGTGCGTAGGTGGCAGGAACACTGACGACTTACCTCATTGTCTTGATACAGTTTCAAACAAGTGAGAAACCTGGCTCACCTGAGGATCGAAATTCTTCAAGGCTTTCATAAACTAAGTAATGAAACTGTATTTGGCATTGAGCATCACTTCAGACTTGAAAAATACCATATACCTACCACCTATCTCGTCTCCATATCTCTCATGAGTAAAATTATGAATGCTTGAAATCCTAAATATTTACTTCAACCTTATTTAATATATAGCAAATAAATGCATCTCTTTAAGAATTCCTGCCAAATGTTACAATCAATTGGTATTTTATAGAAATTGATATGTCACACTGATTAGGTTGTCATTGGGTTTGCTACATTTCTCATCAAGCCGTTATTTGCATTTCATTAACTCTTTCTTTGGAATAATGATGGTATAGTTAAGCAAAATGAAGGCAATCAATTGTTCAAATAAACTGTCCAAGAGAATAAGATGACTCTCAACAATTGCATTTTCGTTTAGGACGGGTAAAACCATCAACTCCGGAACAAAGCAATTATTGACTCAAGTCAGCATCCACGGTTCCACGGTAAGATAACTAATTTCGATTATGGCTCAACACTCGATGCATCCAAGTTTCAATTCAACAACCTTATTATGTTACTCTGCTTTAAAAGAAAGCTTTGGTATGAATAATGAGATCACAAGCCCAAGTGTGCATAATTTATACAAGTGGATTAGCTTTAGTGTTTTATTTTTGTCAATCGATTGACTGAGAATTATTATCAACATGAGTATTAAGATGATTTCTAAGGATTCTCAAAGGAAACTATCCGCATGTACTGTGTCTATTCATCCCATAGAAATTCTTCAGACAAACGACTCCCGAGCAAACCTAAGAAGTCCTACTCGCAAAACCCAGCTCAAAAGTGCATCCCCCAACTCGAAAGGCTTATACGAGTTATTCCTCATTTCTCTATACCCATCCATTATTTCCGGGTATTTTCCTTTTTCTTTCACTCCATCTTGCCAATTCAAATTTTCATTCTACAAATTTCCCTTTCTGGCTGTCGTATCGAGACATATCCTCACAACTGGGTGTGTGGGATTTCACCAAATATTTGCAGATGAAATTCATCAATTGTTTTGGAATATCAGTGCAACGGAACATTTTTCTGAAAGCTTTGGTTCATTCATGTTTATTCTTGGAGAACTTTTTGCAGTTATAAATTTAGTACTAAAGCGTGAAGATATTTACATTTTTCAAGGGAAGCTAGTGGAATTAGTTGAACAAAGTTATCAAGAACAAGACAAGGAGAACTACCAGAAAGCATGCAAGCGGGCTACTTGGTTACGTGGTCTAACAATCGTGTCGTTTGTAGTCTCTGCAGCTCTAACTATTGGACGCCAATTCTGCGTGTTCTTCACTACGAAAAATGAGGTCGTTTGGTACATGTACTTTCTCCCTTTGATCACTATATACTCATTTGCCGCTCTTTTCTTCAGAATGTTTGTAAGAATTTGGATTATTTCCATAATCAATTCCTTACACGCCATCGTTTGCTCAATAAAGGGCAAAGCAGTTTTCATTCAAGAGCAATCTCAAACAATAATAGAAGATGAGCACCAGCACCAAAGCAATTACAGTGAAGAACTGAAACGTATTTTCAAACTTTACCGAGGCATCGAAGATGTCATTCACAAGTTTAATGGCTCTTTTGGAACATTTCTGGCTATTGGGTTACTAACTATTTTGATTACCCTATTGATGACCGCCTTTGTTTCTATTCTCTACTTTAATCTTTTGCCGATCGATGTCGGACTCTCATTTGCACTAACTGCCATACTGCCTGCTATTATGTTGTACTACACTTGCTTGAGTGCAACGCAATTGGAAAATGAGGTAATTATTTATTTAATCACAGAGAAATCTGAAAATTCCGTGTAAATATTCGTAAACCAAACTTCAAAATTTTAGATGAAGGAACTGACGTCACAATGTCAGGACATTTTACATGACAATCTTACCTCAAAACATTCAATGGAACCTCAAGTATGGGCAACAAAAATATAACTAATTACATCTTCAGCAGACTTTTTAGTTACTAACAAAGTTTTTTTAACATTTCAAGCATTTGCTACTCTACATGAAGGCGTTGAGCAAGCCTCCAAAAATTTCCCCTGGCTTTTATTTTAACTTGAACCTTAAAACATTGACATCAGTAACAACAAAAATGCTTTTTGAAACATTTAATGTGACAAACAAATATATGCTAATTAAATTAATTAGCTAAGTAAACTTTTTATTACAGATATTTGGAGCAATCACAATGTACTTAATTATCCTCGTCCAGTTCCACTTCAGTGAACCAAGCTAATATGAGCAGGATGAATGATGGATAACGCCCGGTCATATTATGCTCTATTTAAACAATGGCCTACTTGAATGTCTGCTTTTGTGCAATTTGGTTTATATCAGCCTTTATTTTGGCTGTCCAACCAATCATTTGTTTGATAGTAGTACTTGTTTTTTTTGTGATCTGAAAATTCGGATGCATTGGCATTTTCATACATTTTCCAACAAGTATGACGCGTTTTGAAGAAAAATCCATGTGGACAACTTTCCCACTTCCTAATGCCATTGATGTACAAAATTCCGTCACAAATCTTGAAAAGCGACAAGGATCTCTGTTCCAAGTTTTGTACGTCTCTCTTCGCCCCGCACTAATTTGGGGATATTTTCCCTTTTCCTTCAACACCAACACATGCCATTTGTCATTTTCTTGGTCATCTTTGCCAATTTGGGGTTGTATTTTTAGAGTTTTGATTTCAATACTATGTGACATATCATACCTCAACAATCTCAAATTATATCACATCATTTATGGGGAACTTAGTGACACGGAAAACTTCTCCGAGGTGTCTGTCTCATTTATAGCACTGTTTGGCGAGGCTATAATGATAATTACTTTGGTTCGTAATAAAAAATCAGTAATCGAATTTTATCGTGAATTTGTGACACTACTTGAAACTGTACACAACGGGGATTCTATTGATTCAATTAAAATTTATATCAAAACCCTGGGAAATGTAATTCAAGCAACATTTTTCATCGAAGCAATCAAATTAGGGTTTACACAGTTTATTACATTCACGAGTAAGTTGTCGCAACTGGAAGGTATTGTCTGGTATCACTATTTATTGCCATTACAATCATCCGTGTGGGCATCTTACTTGTTCCATCGGTTATATAGTAGGGTTTGGATAATTTCCATTGTTCAATGTCTCCTTCACGTAGTACGTATTATGAAGAAAGAAATCCAAGAATGTCTGGTGCAAGTTGCAGATGAAACTGTGGAAGCAAGAAAGGTAAAGCTAGAGAACGTCTTAAGAAACTATCGACGCATGGAACAAGTTGTGCAACATCTTAATCAATCGCTCGGTATGTACATGACACTTGCCATATTGGCAGTCATGCTGACAGTTTTGATGAATATTTTTGAATCGATTTTATACATGAGACACGGATCTTATGTAGTTGGAATAGACTTTGCTATATTTGCACTCGTTCACATTATTGTACTGTATGCGTTATGTTCAGCTGGGACAAAATTCGAAAAGGAGGTATTGCAAACATTTCTTTCCATCCAATAATCAAGCTCTGTTAAACGCATTAATGAAAAGCATTAAATTACTGTTGAATTTCTCACACTTAAAGGCAAAAGGATGTATGATAGTGCTTCAGGATGTTTCATACAGTCATCATGAGCAATCTACTGCAACCCAAGTAAAGTTAATTTTTTTTTTGATTTTGCATAATGGCTAAACTATGTCTTTATTCAATATAAAATTAATCGCGTTTTGTGTTCAAGGCTGTATTTCACTACTTAAAGGCATTATTGCAGCCATTGAGAATTTCACCAGGCTTTTACTTCAACCTTAATCTGCGAACCTTTACATCAGTAAGTCATTTGATTTTGATGTTACTGCATAGCTTTCTCCCCTCGATTCTCAACGTTCATTTTTCAAAAAACCCTTCCATCAAAGAATGCGTTGTTTACCTTAGTAGTTACTGTATTTCATGGTTAATTTATTTCTATTACCTAGATTGGAGGAGCGATAACCACTTACTTGATTGTTCTTGTCCAGTTCCATACAAGTGAGCCTCCACTGAGAGAGAACTAGTTTTGCAGAATACAGCACACTATACGTTTATCCAATCTGTGGTAAATTAGCTTAAACAGTGTATATCAATTTTCCCCAAAACATTTTCAAGGCATACTGTTCAAACTTGGCCATAATATTATTACATATTATATTAAACAAAGAATACGTTAAAAGTTAATAAATAAAGTTAAATACAATGCAAAACATAAATTTAGCGAATGAGAGCTTTTTAAGAATTTTAAAACTTCCTTATAACTCTTGTAAATACTTGGGTTTGTCATTATTTTCTTTGACTGCAGATAATGAACTCAAATTTTCGTTTATCAGCATCCCATTCATTTTAGTTATCTTCAGATATGTATTATATCTACTAGCAATGGTCTATCATGAATCATCACCTGAAGTTTTTGAAGATTTGTTTGGTGAAGGAAAAGGAACCGCAGCAAAACAATTTACAGACAATTTAACCGCAGGGAACGCATTTTTTGCTGAGGCAGTGTCAACCGTTTTAATATTTTTTAGAAGATACAAAATTATTCAACTTTATAGACAACTAAAAAAGTTTGCAGTTGACAACACAAATAATTTGTACTCCCAACAATTAGTGTTTTCTAATGTGATTGATAATTCATGCAAAACGGTAAAGAAAATACGAAACATCATTGTTGCAAACTTTCTATACGAAGGAATAGTTTCCATCATTTTTTCGTTTTTCATAATCTTCCAAATAGAAAAAAGAACGTTGAAAATGTATGCACTACCATTCTTTAGTTTTATTTGGGCTGCTGCAAGCACCCTTCGACTCTTGGTAAGGTTGTGGACGATTTGCATAATGATACTACTGAAAAGCAATGCTCGCCTCATTCGACTAAAGTTGAAAATCTGCTGTTCATCGATAAAAAAGACGGAAATCAACTTTCCAATGGCTGGTCACAACGAAAACGTTGGCAAGATTATCCAGATGTTCATTCAGTTGGAAATTCTCGTGAATGAATTTAATGATTCACTTGGTGTTTGTCTTGCAATTGATATACTATCTTTGATAGTTGGGAATATTTTGAAGATATTTTCGACACTTTTGTACGCTTTAGCTCTGGATTTTAATGCAATGTTGCATGAGACTGTGGGCTTGTCGACTGGTTTGTTAGTGTTGTGGGCAATGTGTGACACAGCTCAAGAATTCGAGCTTGAAGTAAGCGAGCACAGAACAGAACATATCCTGAAAATATTTCGTGCGGATTGTTGCGCACTGTTTATCAGATATTATTCTCTAACTTGCAATATATTTTTTCAATCCAAAGACAAAACGTGCCACTTCACTCTTAAAGGACGTCCCCCTGCATGGCCTTTCAGATGAAATACGATTTCAGGTTTGTGATGATATGTATCAACATAATAATGTGCTAGGTCAAAGTTTGTGAAATTAATCAAGTGGAATTTTAGATTTTAATGCAGCACGCTAAATCCACTTTAGAACCTTTGTGCATTATACCAGGATCATATTTCACATTGAATCGGAAATCTTTAAAATCGGTAATACTTGATCACTATTATAGCCAAAATGGGAAAATTTATGACAAATACTTTTGCTCACTGGTCGCTTGCAGATTTTGGGTGAAATAACGACTTACATGATCGTACTAGTCCAGTTTCACAATGATGAATAGACAGAGGAAATAAAAATGACAATATGATTTCTTGGTTGAGACTGTTTTTATTTTTGCTGGTGCAGAGAAAGCAGAAACTACTTGGGAATTGGGAAGTGTGTGCAAAATTATAAGGACATGCTGTAATGCTTACAATGCTCACATCTACAAAATCTAACGGCTACGTACATTGCTACTATATGAAATATATATATAATCTGATATAGGTATTAAATATTTCAAATTTAAGATTGGTATGTTATGTACAATATTATTTTGGTAATTTCTGTGTTTTATATACATAGAAAATACATTTGGAGTAATGAGAGAAAAAATAGTACTATAACACTTGAAAATTGTCAAAACTAATTTGAACACTTAAAAATAAATGTTAAAATAGTTATCCATAAGTTTGATTGGATAAGATAATTATTAGTAAGCTCGACTGTTACAACTACAGGTACATCTGGTTTCAATCTCAGACGAATCACAAGGTATTTGACTGACAATGAGTGAGAATTAGGTACATGATTTCAAATGCCAGTTCCAACATTGTGGGACTGGCAAAGTAATGTGCGCTATGCGGTGCAGGGTGCAGAAATTAAAAATTATATGGTGATTTTTGTTGCTTAATAAATAAGAGTCTGACTGATAGGTAACCTATTTCAATCCAAATATTCGAGAAGGACTAATGCAGTCACAGCAAGTTGTGACCGTTACTGGAACCAACTTCCATGCCACCCTCAAATCTTCGGGTAAAGTTTGATCGCAATCCTCGACGGACGTGGAATCCGATGTAGTAATTCTCTTCAAAACTCTTGTCGTATAGAGTTTCGCCTTGCATTCCCCCAGATTTCCAAAACCCTTGTCACACGTGTTGGATGAACAATGATAGCTTTTGACGTATCTCGGATAGTAATCGGAGCCCATGTCAATCCACTGTCTCTTTGCCAAACAACCTCCAGAGTGAGTCTCCGCACTTCGAGTGGATCGAGCATGATCTTCGGGGTTCTCTATGTCCTTATCCTCCTCCTTGATCTTCTCTTGAACTTCCTCCGCAGAGTTGGCAAAATAGTGTAGAGAGCGTTTCATTACTGGACCAAAGAGACGTCGCGCTGTGTAAACAGAAGAAAGCAAATATAAAATAGTATTGCGAACTTGGAGATGCTTTTAAAATTCATATCATTACTTACTCATAACCGGAAATCCACAATCCTTTTTCTTTCTCTGTGTTGTGTTTGGGGGATGAGTGGAGTCGGAGTTGACTGGACGAAATTCATGTTGTGTCGGCTGCCAGTATCGCTTGAATGGAATGAACGGGCGATAGAAAGGCTGAGATGACGATCTGTAATCCACTATTTCATCCTGAGCAACGACTCCTTCAGGTGGTGAATCCCCAGAGAATGTGAGGTGTTTTATGGTTAAGGGTTGTGATGGCTCATCCACGTCTTCTGAGTTTACACCCACAGCAATGGTAGATAGGAGGGCAACAAAAAACTGCAATGCAAAAAAGTTGATTCATTTGTCATGCATGCAAAATAATTCAAGCTTGAGTTGCATAATCAGTTTCAGTTGTACCAAACGGGGTCTCAAAAGTAGCCTTGGCCGAGCCATGGCTATTTAAAGCTTTAGCTCTTTAGTGAGTAATCCAGTTTTGGTGGAGAGGAATAGCTTTGAACAAATATAACTTCAAAGTAACACATCTTCCAGTTTTCACCTGTGTATTTATACCATTTATCGAACTTCACACTTTTACTTTACCGTTCGTAAATTAAAAGATCATCAGATAGGATTTGCGTCATTTAAAAAATATGAAATGAGACTTCGGTTCAGAGATAATGGAAGCATGGAGTAAGATCATGATTTGAAGGAAACTCCCGAACATCCGTTTATTTTGTTCTCCATTTTCTAATGCTCTTCCATTTGCTGATTTCCGGTGGTCAACAGGATGCTGTCATTCAGATATACCCTTTAGAGTTGTATAATTACGTTATGAGTTGGCGCGGGAAATCAAGTCTTTTATTGCAAGCTTTGTTGAGAGCCTTGATCATAGGAAAAGCTCTGGAGTTTGGTGTCTGTTTTATTGATGGAGGTTTCCTGTTTTTCTTTCCATTTATTCTTACTCATTGTGCTGCGCTATTAATATATTTACACGAATCATAATAATGAGATATGATGACCCAATTTTAGCTATCGTAAACCTAAAAGTTACTTTCATATTTTCCATATCCATTAATCTTATCTCAATTTGTCCAAATGGTAACAGTTTTATTTCTCCATTCGGAAGGTGCATGTTAATTTAAAGATTCATTTTCTCATAAGATTTAATGTAGATCAAATATTATTGGAAGTGCCCACCAATTTATGTGCATATGTCTTCCAAAGTTTATACAGATATTACACAGTATACTGCATAAAAGCTGGGATTTTTCCTTCCATAACTAGACCTATATGATGACTATAACAATTTATCAAACGTTAAGCATAATAATGTAAGATTCATATTGCGCATCAAATTAAAAAAAATACAACCTACCTATAGCCTATACCTTTTATCTGAGTGTCATTACAAAAGATTCATGATATTTATAAATTCCGAGGAATAAGTATTAAGCCGCTACAGGCACTTCACATAGTACCTATGAAGTGAATATGTATAAAAAATACTTAAACAGAAATCCTCCTCCTACTTCACTCCTCTCTATACATGAATACATGTAAACTAGACAGGAGTGTGAGTTGTTTGATTTTTTTAAATTATTTAAATGATTTGTTCGATCTTTCGGTCTAATAATGAATATTATAATTTTGATTTATGTCGGTATATGCACATCCATTATTCCATATATGCATCCGTTATCACTCACGATGCTTAAATAGACCCATAAGCAAAGGTAGTAAAACCTAAAATCTTTAATTGAATAATGTTATCACTTATCATGTACAAACAAAAAAGCCATGATAAGGTAGAGGCTACAGACTATAGACACATAATATAGGTACGTACTTTCAGATTTCAGGTCATGCCAGATATATATGTGTACAATGAGCTTCCATGTAAAAACCATTGCGGTGGTGATTGATTGATGCAGTTAACACAGTGTGTGTTGTAGGAGTCCGACTAATTCAACAATACGGCAGTGGAGAGATTTGTTTTTAATCAAGAGACGAACAATTTTGTCTTCTCGTGATTGCAGTTTGATGATGGTCCAGTCCTGAAAGGAGTGTTCACCCGCAGTGTCATTTTTGTCTTTGAACCTTCAACTGAAGAAGCTAGAGAGAGTGTAAACCTTTTGAATGGTGTAGGTGTAGCTAATACTAGTTTTTTAAAAGTTGACGTGTGATTTAAATTTTACAGACATGACTCGTTCAAAATATTCCCAAAGAACCACCAAATTTCTGCTTACATGCAGTTTCGCAATTCTAGCATCAGTTTTTCTGTTGCAATGTACTTCTGTGTACGGTGCCCCGGAACCCCGGCAGAGGGTTATGGCTAAAGCAGAGGTGGATCCCAAACCACTGCCAATTGAAAATGGAGGAAAAGCGATCGGAGGCAAGGACGGGTTTGTTGGTGGATTTATATCCTCCTTTTCCATGATCGTTGTATCGGAATTGGGAGACAAGACTTTCTTCATCGCAGCGATAATGGCAATGAGACATTCGCGTCTCATTGTATTTGCTGGAGCCATCACTGCGTTGGGACTAATGACAGTTTTATCAGGTTTGCATCAAGTTGACATACGTTTCATGCTTGATATTGCTGGTTTGAGTTGATAATACAGCAATAAATATAAAAATTCAAATGTAATAAATTTTTGCAGCACTATTTGGAGGATATGTTACAACCTTAATTCCAAGATTCTACACGTACTATATTTCCACCGCATTGTTTGCTTTATTTGGCATGAAAATGTTGTATGATGGAATTAATATGGGAGAAGATGAGGCAGCTGAGGAAATGGAAGAAGTGCAAATGAACTTGAGACAGAGAGATGATGACGTGAGTTTTGAAATTTTATTTGCAATAATATGTTTTATTTCGTTTAAATGTTAAGGTTTTCTTGCATCTAATATGCAGGAAAATACTCCCCTTACCGGATCCACTTCATCAAAGGGGGGTGGACCATCAGAACACAAACCTTCCAAGCTGTATGCTCAAGCGAGACGATTCTTGTATTCAATTTTTTCACGAGTGTATCTCCAGTCTTTGACCATGACATTCTTGGCGGAATGGGGAGATCGATCCCAACTTGCTACTGTTGTGCTAGCTGCACGTGAAAATATATGGGGCACGTGCGTTGGGGGCGTCGTTGGACATGCTATTTGTACTGGCTTGGCTGTGATCGGGGGTCGCATCATTGCTGCAAAAATATCTGTGAAAACAGGTTAATTTTTCAGCAATGCTTATTTATAAATATTGTGTGTAATATGCAATACAAAAATTTAAATTTAAATCTGATTATGACTTTTGCTTTTAGTTACCATTATTGGTGGGCTTGTTTTCCTGGGGTTCGCAGTGATTTCATTGTTTTTGGATCCTAATTGATGAATATGTCATGCGCTACAATTTTTGTGACTTTTATTATTTTATATTAAAATACGTGTTAGTGGTATCTACCGAATAACTTTAGTAATGTGTACAATAGTCAAGTATATTCAAAATATTTTTATTGCGATTAATTGTTAGTATATTTTTGTTTCGCAATTTAAAAAATTGTAAGCTAATGTGCTTGCAGTCGGATTTGAAATGCGTTACATAGTTTCCGCTTGTACAGACTCAAAGTAAGGTAGACTGAGTTAGTTTTCCATGAACATATTATTTAACATACTTTTAATTGGTGCCTTACTTAAATACATGTACATAACATACGAAGTATCTCAATAACTTTATACACTATGAATAATTCTGAAAATAAATTGACGACAACGATTCATGAATCATATTGAATGCTGAATTTGCAATCGATTTTGAAAATCTTTTCTCATCTGACATTTTACAAGAAATTAAACTTTTCCTTGACTGCGGTTATTCGACCAAGTTTGCTAAGTAAAAGTATTTTAATTTATACTGCTTTTCTAATTTCCAAATAACAAACAATAATAGTGGCTTAATGAATTTCCACGAACTTTTCCATGCTTGTCGGAAAAGTCTTATCAAATTCATTACACTAATCATCATGCTACGCAAGAGTGCGGCAGCGCTTAGGGTACGGTGCAAACTTTTTACAATGCTCGAACTAGCGTGGTGGCAGAATTCTTTATTCTTAGAACTTCAAACAAACAAGAAATTCAAAATAAGGGAATTTTATCAAGTTACCAGGAAGGTATTTTTTAATGATGCATAATAATATAACATTAAAATGTGAACATCTACCCCATGTTATTCCAAAATATATAAGCTGATCCTTGAAATCGAAGCTAACATTCAACTTTGGGTACTCCAGTTTACAAAACCAGACTTTTTAGGGAAAAATCTAAAACTGCATACGCAAAATATTGTTTTTGTTCTCATTCGTAGATTTTTCAAAAATTCAAAAATGCTTTCTTTTCCAACTAAAGTTCTTGTAGCTCTAGTCATAGTGGGAGTAATTATTTCTACGATGGAGTCAGAAGCAGGTAACTACAAATAGTGAAAGTGTAGTTTTACACATAATTAAATCTCCTCTTTTACAATAAATATACGTATTTGATTCATTTTAGCATCAAGTCCTGAAATACCACCAAGCGGTTCCGTGAACGCTACTCCAGCTAAGCCGGGTATTGTAACTTTTCTGTCACAAGTCTTGTTTTACGCTGTATACAAGATTTTTAATATTTGAATTGACCTTCCTAGCTCCACCTCCAAATCCCTCCCGACAAGGTCGTCGGTTTAACAATTTACGGGCTGGACAGGGTGGATCTGGAGGAATCGGAGGAGGACCAGGACAGCCTGGAGCTCCTGGAAAAAGACGTTAAACCCCATTTACGTGAAGGGTGTTATATACACATGAATATTTTGTCACAATGCATAATATTTATTTAGATAATAAAACATAACATCGTGGCTCTAGATTTGAGTTAAGTTCAAACAAATAATTTTGTGTATCATCAAACGTACATTTAAGCAATATCATCATATCTAAAAATTTCAACAAAATTTTCCGTTTGCGTCATCAGTTTGTTGAAATTGATGCATCGCACTAGCACGGAACACTTTTCCTACATTACCAATGCGTGACCGATAGCATGAAAGCCATAAGATGCAGTAAAGTGAAAGAATATGCTTATGTTCATAAAAATACGGTTATCTTGCGTGATAAAGGTTTGCTAAACTACACAGTGGCCTTTCTCCGACAGCAATTCTTAAAAAACCATGTAAAATCATTTAATATGTTATTATGCCCCTTCAAAGTTTCTGAGTGCAAATGATAGAAACGCTAAGTACGTACTAACAGAATATCTTGTAAGAAAGTATTGAAAATTGAACAACTGTAATTAACCATCGTTAACGAATAATTCATTAGATTATGCATTATCTTTTAAATAGGTACGTGAGCTAGGAGTGCAACACACTGCAACATGCACAACAACTTTATCTTTTTTCATCTCCACAATAGTGGCAGGTTTAACTAGTAATAACTTAAAAGATAGCATGCTTAATAACTAAGTTTGAAACGTAAAATAATAATATCCAGTTTAATGGGCAGACGTCCTGGAAAAACAAGAATTTAACCAGCTATAAATATCGTAGGCAAAGGACAATGAAGTTACATTACTTGTCACAGCTCAATCAACAATTAGTCTTCATTAGTCAACTATAACATCGGAATAGGCCTACACTGAGTGGGCTTCCAAACAAAGCCAGTCACAAAAATGACGCCAAAAATGTCTCCACTTTTTGCATTTGCAATCCTCATTGTGATTGCAATGATTTTCACAGCAGGTAAAGAGAAATTTATTATCCCTGTTACATTTATTGGTAGAAAACTTTTAATCAACTACTCACAATTTATCGTTTTATTTGACACCTCAGTTCACTGTGAGTTGGAGGAACCTGTCTTCCGTCAGAAGCGCCAAGGTTATTACGCTGGACTAGGTGGTATGGGAGGCATCAATGGAGGACCAGGATTCCCTGGCACCCCCGGAAGACGGGAATAACTTGCAATCATGCAAGTACCAACAATGTACTAATTATTACATACATATACTTTGGTCAGTGGAACAGGCAATCTATATAACATTTATTTTAATGAAAATGCATTATCAATAAACTTTTTCAAAGCCACTTAGATTTGGTGGGGTTGGTCACTTACAAAACAATGGATATTTATTATTCAAAAATATTATATATATTTTCCTCTGTACACGCATGTTCGACGCATGTTTTCGTGTGTGTACAGCTGCAGTAAACTAGTTTTTAGTTTTCAATCATTTCCAGTCAGCATTACCAGCAAAATTCTAACAAAACTCATTAAGAGTCATTCCAAACTCAATTATCATATTTTCAGTTGGAAATCCTTGTTTTTATCGCAGTTAATTAGCTTCTAATGAACCATGAAACCATCAAAGGTAGACGCACGCTGCTTGTGCAATTGCATGAGAGGAGGAAATGATTCACCTTCAGATTTTTATGCATCCGTATCAGGCTTGGAAGAGGTAGAGAAAGGGGAATGAATCACCCATCAAGATTGCTCATTTTTGGATTTGTCAACACATGCATACTGTTTAAAAATTCATTTTTTTTTTATCTTGGTGTCCAAATGCCTTATCATAACTCCATGCTGAGTCAGTCACAACTTTGCAAGGATGACAAAGATGAATACTACGATGCTCCTAATATTCATATTAAAGGAGCTATAAAAAGGTTCATCCATTTACAAACTACTATGCTATTTTTCTAGCTGAGCTTTGGAACAAACACCAAGTGCTAGAGAGTTGTCAGGACCCGGTTCTACCCATCACAATGACTTCTTTTAATCCCAAGGGGTTCATTCCCCACAGCCTTACCAGTTTGATTATCATCACGATTGTCATCATTTATTTAGGGTTTGGTAAGAATATAATCAACCATTATTAAATCATTTGTATATAATAAATTATTTTAACTACTTGTTTCGTCAAATGTGTAACAGCTTCTTGTGATCCCCTTGGACCTCCTGGATCAAGATCATTGGCAGATAGCCAGCCTGTTTCTTCTGGTTCCCGTAAGTGAACTTATTTGTTCTAATTAATCGTTAAAAATTTCTTATCCCACGAGTGCGCGTGCATTGCGCGTCCTATTTAGGTACTTATTATTTCACTTTTTGTATCTTTTTACTAGATTCCGATTCTCATAGCGGTCCGGGTTCATGGAGCTTTAGTTATTCTGAGACTAATCCAGGCGAAAATGCACCTAAAAGTAGGCAGAAGCGATTTTGCTTATTGATCTTCTGGTTATGTACTGGAGGAGGTGGTGGCGGTGGATCTGGAGGTGGAAATGGTGGTTCAGGAGGTTGGTTTGGTGGCGGCTCTCCGGGAGCTCCTGGAGGAAGAATTTAAAAATTATTCCATTTCATCTAGTATCATGTAACAATATATAGGAAGTATACCACATAATTCTAATAAAGAAGCAAATTTTAAAAAATGAAAATTTTCTGGGCGTGTCATCCTTTCTTATGTAACAATGGAATATTATTTGTCATTTTCCGTTGGCATACTTTGTTATTGTTTTTGTTGGGCATCAATTTACAAAGACGCAAGTAACACCGTTGAAAGTGTAGTTAGAAAAGATTTTCAGCTAAATTTAGATGAACAATAATATGAAAGGGTTATTTAATTTGAAAATAATTGGTGATGTGCGTGTCTATTTTGGGTGAGTCATTTTGGACATTTTTTGGCACATTGGCTCGTAGTATTAATGAGTCGGAAATACAGAAAGATAAAGAACATGGATAAGCTTTCGATAACCGCCGAACTGACGTTGGCGTTCTAATAGACAGGATACACAAAATTTCTTAGATAAAAGGACATGATTTACTAATAATGTACGTTAGTTTCTTTCTATTGTTTGTCTGGCTACGGTCATAATAATAATAATGAAGACAAGATTTGTACTCGCAACAGTGACCGTTTTAACGGCATTGTTACACTTGGCTGTTGGAGTGGATCTCAATGGTAAGATTGATGATTGACTGGATACAACATTCATTATCAAAGAACAGCAATTAAAGGGTTGAATGTTTAAAAATTTTCCATTGCATTTCATTAGTGCATCTTTTATTTTTCTGATTTTTAGATCAACTAGCACGTAATGCACGTCAAGCAGGAGCTCCAGGTCTTCCAGGAGGATATGGCTATGGTTATGGTGGGGGATTACCTGGGCTTCCTGGTCTGCCTGGAGGATATGGATACGGTGGGTCACCAGGACTTCCTGGTCTGCCTGGAGGCTCTGGATACGGCAAACCAACTAAAAGTCGTGATTGGATCAAAAAGCTAATGCAAAAATACGCTGCTGATAGCGCATCTGTTTCAGATTCAGATGCCGAC